>JAUZNJ010058087.1:0-28528 GCA_034780135.1 Jordanella pulchra
TTTTCATTTCATCATCATCATTTCATTCTTTGTTTGAATATTTTCTCCAGGACTGATCAGGGCTTTGTTATGGTCAGTCCATTATTATTTCCATGTCATGCTCTTCTTCTGTGAAACCATCTCTTTATCAAAGCTGACCATTTCCTACCAACCCCTTTATTTCCCAACAGGAATTATGTTCTCTGGCTTTTAAGCTTCTCACATTATCCCTAAAAATAACATTCCTCCATACTGTGAAAATTTCCAGTTTTACATTTCCATAAGTGTTTGCATCAGAATAAATTTGCAAACCTTTTAATGCTGTTTGATTAATGTTTTTATTTACTCTAATTGCATTGCCTCCCAGCCCATGTCAATAAAGATCAGGTTCCCTATTGGTCATGACACTCACCAGCTTCCATAAACATCTTCAGGTCTTCTGCTTTATGTCTCTTTTATGTCTGGTACATAGGTACACAGGACCGCATCTCATACTTGTGGGGTATTAATATCCATGTGATGTTTACATCTATGTTCTTATTTGAATAGATGAGGATGACAGTTTCAAGGATCTGTTAATAATATATATGTATAAACTAGACTTTTAGAGGTCCACCATTCACTTGATATATTGAATGAATTGTTTAAACCTAACCATAATATCACAAAAATAGGTCGAATTCAAGAGTAGCCCTAAAATGCACTCGTAGGTCTGGCTCCATTATAATGAAGTTTTGAAGGTAACATTTCAAAGCCATGATTTCCATCCATCCATCTTCTCCGCTTCATCCGTCAGGGTCACAAATGGGCCGGTGCCTATCTCCGGCAGACTTTGGGCCTAAGGTGGGTACACCCAGGACAGGACACCAGTTTGTCGCAGGTCAACACATAGACACACAAGGATGAACAACCATGCACACACACACTTACACCTAGGGATAACTGAGAGATGCCAATTTACCTAACAGTCATGTTTTTGGACTGTGGGAGGAAGCTGGAGTACCTGGAGAGAACCCACGGATGTACGGGGAGAACATACTCCACGCAGAAAGACCCCAGGCCAGGACAGCTCCTGGTATTGCCAGGCGGTCTCCCAATCAAGTACTAACCAGCCCCCCACCCCCACCCACCTGCTTAGCTTCTGAGATCAGACGAGATCTGGTGATATCAGGGTGCTATGGCTATAAGCCAGCCATGATTTCATTATCTGCTTTCTCCAATTTTTTATAATAAAAGTAATGACTATATGAAGACTTTTAAAGTAAAAAATTTGAATTCCTTCTGCAATATATCATTACTTTGTTTTTTGAAATACATTGTATCAAATATTACTGTGTTTCTGTCTTTTCTGCTCTCGAATGGTGAAAATTGCTAATTCTAAAGGACTGTGGTGTAACAGTAACAAAAAGTCCTGTCAGAGTGTTGTCATTATATCGTAATACTCTATAATCTCTGCAAGCAAAAGAACAAAAAAGAGGTCCAAGAATGGATCCTTGAGGTTCCCCATGTGTGATTTAAAATGCCTAAAGGGACAAAGTTATTCAAGTCTTCAAACCAAGATTTGAAGAACCTAAGTACAGTGCTAATGCCTCTTCTTTAGATCCTTTCCAGTGTGTGTGTAATTGTGATGTAGTTTTCTCAAAAACAAAAATGAAATCCTTTGGGGAAGGTTTTCTTTTAAATAGCGTCAACTTGTTGACATGTTAACCAGCTATAATGATGAATATGTTCCCATCTGACTCTTTACTCTTACCCCATTAAAGCATTAAAGAAAATAAACATTACAAAATGGATATAAGTAGATCAACTGATTCTCATTGTCAGTATTTGTCTACAATACTTCCGTCATGTCAACGGATGCTTTCTCAGCATCACTCTGTGGAGACAGTTTGGGTGCTGCTTGGTGGGACACAATGAGTGCACTTCATCAATAATGCAAAATGTTTGGAAACTGCCTGGCAACCGCGACTGCAACTCCTGCATCTTGTATCAGAAAGAGAGCCTGAGAAACAAGAGGGAACAGATGTATACATAGTTGAGTAAAAGGAGGAAGTGAATGAGATAAAAAGAAATGATCTGAGATAGTATACAGAGAGATGCTGTTCTTTCTAAAGATATAATTTGACTCAAGGTTAAGTTATTGGACAGTACATCTGTGCAACAAATGGGATAAAACAAAATGATTTTTTTTGCTTATGTGTTTTCCTTTATTTTATTTACACTGAAATTTCCAGTACCAGCAAAGTATACCTGCACTAATGCTGGATGCTTCTCTTTCTCTCAGTCTCATTTTCATCACATGAAATTAGCAACTTATTGCTTTGTCACTGTGTGTGATGTTTACTTAGTTTTAAGCATTATTAAAGTAGCACTCTAATCAAAAGCTTTCAAGCACAATCCCCTCCATCTTTATTAGCCCTACTGCGTAGAGTATGATAAAGGTCTTTTAATAAAAGTTTTAAAATCTGGGAGATGATACTGGTCAATTCTGTGCCAAAAGCTTTAGGACCATGTTTTTAAAAAAGATGTAATGCAAGTCAGCAAAATAAATAACTTAAAAATGAAAGATCTTGGGAAATAAACCACTAGAATTTGTCTAGTATGGAAATAAAACAGAGCATACATTCAAGGTCTGTCTATCCAAAGGTCCAGTGGTCAATTAAAGAGTCTACTGCAGTGTTTTAAACATTCATCACTGCCCTCCTCCCCCGATTTGTAACAGTAAATTATTAAACCTTCACCTATTTTTTAATTATTTAAATAGCTGCCGCTATTTTAAACAAACACCTGGCTTATTGGAAGATTTTACCAGAAGAATCCCTTCTTTGTATGAAGATTTCATCTCTTAAACACTCAAAAGAATTTTGTTTTGTTCTAGCAGCCATTTTAATCTTAATGCGTAGCGTTCCAATCAAGTAATACTCTCGAACTATTACAAAGATTTACCAGTAACTATCTCGTTTGACAGATAAACCCTTTACTAAATCTCTCTATCATGGAGGTTGTCGTTTGGGACTTATCGGTGTGTCTTGGTGTGGTGGATAGGGATTGCCACCACTCATCTCTCCCTCTTTTAACGTGTGATTAATACTTGATGTTAGGAGGATAGATACCTCTTCTACCACAGCATTTGGCTGGTGCTTGAAACTGAAACATCGCTCTGTGTGTGTCTGCATGAGTGTGGATGTGTGTAGAGAGCTTTTGTCCAAATTTTGTTTGGTGATTATGGCCACATGTAATTGATTGGCAGACTGCTTGAACTACAACATCGCTATAAATAATTTGTCTGTCTTCCAGAATAAACAATCACCTTTGTTGGCCACTCTGGCAGCCTTTCATTGAACAGGGGATGCATTTTTTATACATTTCTTGACCTTTATTTAAGTTGTAGAAGGGTAATTTCTTATTTATCAGGTCGTGGGGAAATCATCCGATGTATAAACCATTCATAGAATAAAGCACCTGCATCGATATGAGTCACGGGCCTTTTTAACTACTTATAATTATCTGTATGTAACAAAAGACCCAAAACAGATTAAATAGGTTTTCTACACCATTATCTTGTTTTAGCCCCTGTCCACAGTAGATATTTTCTGAATGTATTTTTTATTCCATTCTAAGAACAGCTCAGTACACTTCTACTGTCGTCATATGATTACAGAATAAAAATAGCCAAGAAATGCTGCCCATCAAATAATGATTAACTGATCGTCTGACGGCAACTACCTAGCAGATATTTTGGAAGCACTTGTTGCTGCTTACTGGTCAGGGAAGGGCTATAAAACAATTTTCCATGAAATCAGAAGTCCTTTTTTAAGTAAAATAATATTCCCTAGCAGAAAACACTTGAGAAAACTACCAATACCAGAAATATCTTGTCCTGCCTCTGAAAGAGCAGGGAATACTTACTAAAATGTAAAAACTCAAAGCTCCATTTCACACTATTTGCGCCCCAGTGGTACAAGTTAAAATGAATTGAAAAACATGAAAGACAATAATAAGTTTATCTTCCGAACACATTTTACCTGTGGATAAACATACATGTAGTGGTGGATGTATGAAGGTGTGGACCTGTTTTTCAGCCACTGAAACTTGGCAACTTGTTGTTGAATGATCTGTGAACCCTTCGACCAAAGTGTTGTCGCCTCCGACTTGAGCTCTTCTGTTTAACAGCTGAAAGCCGACATGAAAATAAACATAAAGATGGTAGAAAATCGACAAGACAGGGGCTGAGAAGGAACCGGGTAAATGTGTTCCAATGGTTTAATCAAAGTGCAGACCCAATACTGTTTAGCCTATCATGATCGAACAACTGCGCAGGAAAAACAATTTCAACAAGCCAGCGTGAACAAACCCAACGTTATTGGCTTGAATTTAATTGTGTGAAACTGCAAGAAGCTTAAGATCACTTTGTACTGAACCAAATTTGAATCTGTCTGTAAAACTGAGTGATAAATGGTTGATTAGGATTTGTTTTATTATCAACTGACCTTAGATGGTTTGGCCATAAAGAACGTTGAAATTAACCTAAATTACAGCCTGGAGTAATTCCTCTACAATAATATGAATTTTATTAAATTAAAAAGGAGTGGGTATTTTTTGCAATGCAGGACTAATTGTGTTCAAAACTAAAATAAGAAGAAAAAACAATAACATCAAGTAAAGAATGCATAGGCAAAATAAATTAGATCATGTGAACTTAGCCTGGAGCATTGCTTCTTTCAATACACTTGTCATGACGGATCCTGTAGTCTTGATTAAGCCATGCTTCTTTTATTCAGAAGCCACAGACAATGACTTCCCCTGAGAGATAATAAATATTTTACTTAAATGCTGTTTTCATTTATATTTTATGATCAAATGTTAAGGAATGAGCTTGGCTTTCACTTTGAGATCTACAAAGTAACACATACTATATTTGTTACAGATCAAACAAGGATAAAAACTCTTCATAGGAAATAGATTGAAAAAAAACAAATGATGTTTTGGTGATCTGAAAGATGAAATAACCCTGAAATGGTACGTAAGCTGTGGGAACTAGAGGTTTTTTAGTTTTTCCTCTCCAGATCTAGGGCTCTGAGGCTTTCAAACTGCCTAGGTCACTAAAACAGAATCAACCAGAGGATAAAGGCTCAAATTAGGAAGATAGAAAGAAGGACAATTTTATACAGGAGCTTTTTAATGGTGAAGATTTTTTTCTATCCCTTTAAATTGCTGAAGGCAAGAACAACAACAAAAAAAGACATGTTGAGATTTGTAACTGTTTACTCTTTCACATTCAGATGTGAAACATGGATCACTATTCCTTTTAAGAATTTAGAAAAACTACAATGTTTTCATAGAGTTGTATATTCTGCTTCCTTGTGTTAAATCATGCCAAAGATTTCTGAAAGAGGATTATGGACTTTCAAACGTTTAGTATAGTTTTTATCTAAACAGCAATAAATAGAATTTGGTTGTCCAGCTATCACACTGTTTAGGGGGGAGACGATGCTGTCAAAGAATATAGATAGAGAGATTGTGAATGTGCTGGCTGAATAAGCTGGTTAAAGAACAACATAATCTACGGTAAAACCAGGCCTTAACAGTCCTGGGCTGGAAAGTCACTGAGAGAAAGAAGGAGCTGTTAACTAAAAAGCAACATAAAAAGTTAACAAATTCTAACAGTGACCATCAATTTCTTTTTCTCAGGGACGGCAGGAGGGTTTGCAAGGGTAAGAACTCTGACACAGCTGTAAGGTTCTGGAGTACGTAGTATCATGTTTGTGTTTTGCTGAAGTAGGGATTGGTTTATTTTAATTAGATGGGATAATGCAAAAAAAGCACATTTGTGTCAGTATGAAAGGGACTTGCCTCTAAACGTGTGCAAACTGCTGAATTAAAGAAGTGTGTATCTTTTATAAGGTGTATCTTTAGGTGTATCTATCTTATAGGTGTATCTTTTCATACCATGTGTGTAAATGTCTGGTTCCCCAGGAAGCTGTAGAGAAACTGAGCACATATAAGGGATCAAATGACACCAGCACCGTGGACCGCCCAACCAGAAGATGAAAGCAGTGAACAAAAGTGGCTCTAAGTGTTTTCCTTCAAGTGGAGTCGGTCCCTCTGCCTACTGGGAGGCACTGGTGGTATTCTGATGCCTTTGAGACAATCTCATCCATATTACATCATTTTTACCATGGGCTCTGATCAGCCCCACAGAGACATAGGGGAGGAAAAAAAATGAAGAAGAACATGGAACAGCAGGAGGGAAGGCCACAGTAATATGTAAGACCAATGGAAAAAATCCAACTGCAAGCAAATGTGAATTACATTGAAGAAGGAGTAAAGAAAAAGAATGGGTCCTGCAGTGGAGTCTGGGGGAAAGTTATAAAAGACCTTCTGAAAAAAAGGAAACATAAAGGAAAAGGATGATGGCATGCTCAAAAATAGAAGAAAGTGAGATGCTTTTATGTTAAATGACACACCCAACTCTTGGGTCATCTTTGCACTCATCCACGCTCACACACAAAAACACAAAGACTCACACAGAGGCACGCACTCCCATCAGCCTCCTGTCCCTCTGCATTAGGAGCCGCCTCGGGGCATGCAAGGCTCAGACTTAGTGAGGCAGCAGGGCAGACAGAAGAGTGGAAGTTGGGAGGGATCAGTCTGTAAAGAGCTGTCATTGAAATAAAAGTTAGCTCTGGGAGTGTGCGCTAGCAGAGACTGCGTGGGTCGCTGTAGCATGAGGGCTTACAGATAATAGAGCTGACAACAGACATGATAGATCAGTGGTGTTTTGGGTCATTTCTTACACATATACTTGGAAAGTTTGAATTAAACAGCCAAGGTCAGCTTGTAAAGTACAAGTGTAATTCTTGTTCTCAAAGTCTAATCAGAACCATTGTCAATTTAAGAAAATTTCTCTGGATAGACATAAAATAAAACTTAGATGCTAACACTGGTGCTTGAATAATCCATGCAGACTTAATATTATGTCACTTCTCAGATTGCAAGCTGAACCTTGATCACAAGGTGTATACAAAACAGGCAGTACATTCTTCTCAGTTGAGAAGGCAGATTTTGTTGACAGTGTAACATAGTAGCTTTCCTGGCAAAGACTTGACATAGTTGCAGAGTCTCACAGAGCTCTTTGCCATCCTGCATGTCCCATCTAAAAGCAGTCCTCATTAAAGCTTCCTCAAGTTTCCGCCATCTAACGGCATTTTTAGAATTAAGGTTAATTATTTGAAATTAATTCCCCTCTTTCACTATTATATCTCAATTTTTCAGCACCACTGATTGCCATACAGTCCCACAGGATGATACACCTATCAAATTACTTGAGAGTTGGTAAAGTGTTTAAGTTTTAAAGTCTTCCTTTGTCTGTTATATATATAACTATTTTTGTTGTGAGCAAACAGCTTAGTCATACCCATTTTTGTTTTATTTCTATTCTTTTTTAATTTGTAAAACACAAAATTATATTCACTAATAAGACCATTAAACTAAGTGAAATGCTAATATTTTGAATCTGAAAATAATTATATTTCCATGTATTGTATCAAAACTCATTTATCCTATGAACTCTGTGATAAGGGATTAACGATTTAAGTTAAATAATTGCCATTCTGACAGATTTTCTGGGGTTAGTAACAGCTTATAGATGAGTTTGAAATGACCTTGGTACTTAGATATAATATGATCCACCATTTTCTTAGGGACTGTCCATTTTCTACTCTAGAGAAATGGAAAAATTAGAAAACTTGTAAGCTGCAGACATGAACTAACATTATTTATAGGCACTGCTGATGTTTCCTAAATCATTAAACCAGTAGTACACATGCATCTCTGTACAATGTTTATTTGTGAATACTTTTTTAAGGGTTTAACACATAAATTGAAGAGAAATGTACCTTGTTGAAAAGTTATATTGCTAGAAATACTTAGCAGTGCAACAACATATTTATGGTTTAATGAGAAGATTTGAAAGCAGTAATAGCTACTGTAAGTGGGACACTATAGACTCAACTGCTGCCCTGAAGATTCTTTTCAAAATTATCCAGTCGTGATTTTCAATTAAGAATCTTAATCAATTTTGTTATGCATTTTTGTTAATTCGGTTTGTCTTTGATATATAATAATAGCATTTGTGTGCAGCCTCCAGTTATTTAGTTACAATTATTCTTAATGTGCAAGCCATTGATCAACAGTGATAGTTTTGAATGTATTCGGTGAGGTAATGGAATAACTGGACTAAACTTACCAACTGAAGTTCAAGTTCAAATAAGTATCTTTTAATTTCAGAGATATTTATTTACATGAATTAAATAAATAACATTGCTAAATCCCTTAGATTACTTTGGACTAACCTATTTCTTTTGCAGTAGTGATACAGAGAGTTAAACTGTTTCTAATAAATGTCTTTGTTTTTGTCAGGAGCCTGACAGTAACCACCAATGTTCACTGAGATGGGATCTTTAAAAAACACACAAAGCCACTTTTATCTAAAATGAGACACCTGGAGGGCATTTAGGGCTCTAGCTTTTTAAAAACTAACAATAACATTAGTACAGATATTAAGCTAAATACAAAACAATCTTCAAACTTTTGTTGATGTCAAAAAGCCTTTTTTTCCCCATTTGACTGTTTTTTGTTTTTTTTGTTTCTGAAACTGAGCTGAACTCACATGCGCAAACGAATGAGAGTGATAGAGGGAAAGAGGGAGGGATGATGGAGTCTTTAGTGGTTGTGTGATCGTAGCCACCAGTTCCACAGCTGGTGCACCAGCAGGCAGCCCAGCCTGGCCATATGTTGCCTGGGCTGCTCCCTTTGCTCCCATTATCCTCGGAGTAGGATCAACCTCTCCCCCACTCCCAACTTCCCAATCCCAAACCACCAGCATTACAATGCTCTTACACCCCCCACACACACCCCATCCTAGTACTACTTTCAGCTCCCACTACAGCTATTATGGTTTGAGAAAAGGCTTCTACAGTACAAAACCTAAAGCCTGTTGGCCATATCGCCTGGGCCATTTTTAAACTGAAATTACTGGGTCCTTTTAGGAACCTAAAGCTACAAATAAACAACAAGTAACCACAAATAAGTGAATATTTAATCTATTGATTTTATCAAGGTAAAGCTTAGAAAGATGAAGTCAACAACGTAAGATGATATTTTTCTTCCAGTTATTTTTCTTGTCATCAAGCTTGTAAAGAAATATCAGATGGGTTTAATTGCTATAGAAAGAATATTGATTATTGAGAGGTTATGAATATTTTTTATTTGCAATTTTTATAAAAAAATGCAAACAGGAATATTTTTCACTTCAATGCTCATACTACTTCTACACCATATTGTTATCCTTAACTAAGATATATTGGTGTATTTCTTGTCAAAAACAAACTGCCTCCAAAAAACTCTTTTTCTTTTAGTTTCACTATTTATCCCTTGCTGAGGCTCAGATATACATAGAGAAAATGACATGTCATTACATATAGGTTGGAGTATTCTTGGTTTGGAGCTTTTAGTCTTTTAAATGTGTCTGTGTTCTGTTTATGTCAATTTTGAATTCATCATGCTGTCATCATGCCAAAGGTTCTTGAGTCTTAAGGCTTAATTCTTTGGTCAGGAGGCATTGGTCTTTAGGTTTGACAGGATCACCGATGGCCAATTTTGAGCTCTCACAAGCATCAAATACCTTTGGCAATTTTCATTTTCATTGATGTTTACATTGAGAATATTTAAAATCAGTGGTTGGGTAGTCGTTTTTATTGCTGGACATACAGCTTTGTTAGATCATTCTGACAGAACTATACAGTTGTTAGAAAAAATGATGACTCACATAGGATCTTGAGATGTCTTTTTTTTTTTTTTTTTGCACAGTGTGGCTCAACCACTAAACATTCTCTATTATAAGCTACCCAAAAAGCTGAGCTTGTTTTCCTTTCTATACAGTAGTTCATCCAACATTATATCTACTGAACTGGAAAGATGTAATGATAAAGGTAATGACGAACTGTTATTGGTGAAAACAACCAATTAAAACTCAATCTCAAACTGATAAGCCTAGCCTTCTTTTACCCTCTTTTTTAATGTTAAAGTTAATCACCAACTTCCTAAATAAATTTTTTAAAATGGAAGACGATAACTTCAGTAAAATACACCATTTATCCATGTTTTCAGTATTGAAGACAACATGGACCATAATTTCTCAGCTCAAGCACCCGTATATTCTGACTAAGAAAACGTTGGTATTGAAAACACAAAACAACAGATTGATATTAAGCCATAAAGATTGTATAATGGGGCTTAACAATGCAAAAATTAAACGTTTGTCAGATAATCATTAGAAATAATCTAGCGATAACCTAAACCTTTTCTTCAACCCTAAACTAGTTCTATCACTCTCTTTTTCTGAACAAATTCAGAGTTTTCAGCTTAGTGACCATGAATGAATAACATTTCTTTTTAAACGTCTTTAACCGAATAAGCGTTAACTGGGATCACTACTATCAACGGAGAATTTTTTTTAATTACCATATAGAGAAAGAAAAATTCAATAACAAACTGAAAAAGTCAGATTAAAGAAAGGATAATATATTTGGCAGTAAGTATGAACAGGTTAACAGTTGTTTCATTTGATCTAAGAGCTTTCATATTCTGCATCATTCTGTGTTTTTGGATGAACAACTGGAGCAAAATTTGTCCTAAAGGAGAAAGAACTCCTCCTTCATCATATCGTCATCACTATGTCTCTTCAGCCCACCCCTCATCTTGTGTGGGCCCCTGGCAGAGATTCAGGGTCATCTAGTTTCACGATTCCTGCTCCCACTGCTGTCACTCAGCTGACCCCCTGCTTACACACACTCAATCCATAAAATCATATTATCAGTGCTGGCTTTTAATCTGCCCCACCACCACTACAACCCTTTCCTAAGTGTCTTTTTTTTTTCATTGGTTCTTTTTTTTTTTTTTTTTTTTTTGCTTTTGCATCTCTATTTTATACATCCAGACTTATTGCATAAGCAAAAATAAAAGTAACTTAGATTTTTTTTGACAATTATGAATTATTCACTAATTGAAAAGCAACAGCTGATCAGAGCCTTCAGTGGTCAGAGGTGATCTTCCATCTGAGAAAAAATGTTTAAATCCTATTAATTTTACAGTTACTCATGATACCGTTTAACTGAGATGATAGTTTAGATTATCCACTCATACTGTATAGAAGCAGAAAAAGGCTGATTTTACACATAAAGCTTTTAGATTTCTTGTTATTTATCCTCCTTGAAAGATGATAAAAACGTGAAAGGAAACACCATGGCCTCTGGAATGTAAGGGGGAATGTCATTATGAATTTATATCATAAATGATTAATCTATGACATTTGGCATTATTAAATAAGGCTAATGGTAGAACAAGAAATTAGGAAAGCAGGAAGGAAATAGATAATAAAAACAAAAATGTAATGATAAATACAATTTAGAAAAGGCACGGACGGCTGGACGGACGGATGGATGGATGAATGGTGTGTTATATTGATGATCAGTTTGCTCCCCTCATATCCTTCCAACATAGCAGAAAAAGCATATTAATGGACGAGCAGTTAATCCTCATTACATATTGATACAACAGAACATACAGTAAAGTGAGTATTAAGTATTAAGCACTTTAAATCACACCCCCACCCCCACTCCCAAATTTGTGCGCCAAATCTGTGAGTCTTTAATGTTTTATTTACTGTGAGCTGGTAAGCAGCAGTATGATAATTATTTGCCTCTACTGTGGGGTTTAGAGGATCCCAGTCACACTCTTCTCTGTGACAGCTTGATGATACTTTCATGCATATACAGGCACACACAGGCCACCACATACACAATCACGGAGCAACAAAAAAAAAATTATAAACATGGTTTTAAACACACATGAAATCCAAATGCATGTAGGATGTTTTGCATGTTTCACGTTAAGTGAATTTGAGGTGTATGGGGTCCGGAAGAAGAACTACGGTGGAGGAGATCAGATCCTGCAGAGTGTTTAAAAATATGCTTCCCCCCCTGAGTTTCAACCATAAAGATCAAATCTTCATAAGTTACCATAAAAGGACCCTTGGAACATTTATCTCAATGCTGCTGCAGCTCAGGGGGAGCTGCAATTATCACTAGTAAACCACTTCCAAATTAGTTTTTTATTTTTCTTAATCCAATTGAGTTTTTTATGCTCTCCAATCTCAGGCCTGAATCGAATTTTCTACCATTTGATATCATATTGCTAGATTTCTTTAGTTATTATGTAAGTTTGATTATATCTTTATTTGAATGTAATCTTATTGTTTTGTACAATGCCTTCAGATGTCATATGTTGTGAAATTACATTGAGTTGAAGCTAAATTCCCATCTACTTTTGTTAACTGACTGCTGTTTGTAATAACTCAGTTTCTATCTTTCTCCAGCCTCTTTAGCCTCATCCTCTGCCTCTGACTCAGCTCCATTCTGTCTATGGTCTCTTTATGCAGACACCTCACAAGGCCTGCGGGTCGCTACCTTTGCTGCAATACTCTAAAGGAATTGTGTAAGAACATTAAAGCCCACTGATAATCAAGTTTTCAGAACACATGACTTAAGTTGGCAATCAATTACTGTTGGTTGGGATTAGTCCCTCTTTAATCAGCTGATAAGTTCCCTTTAGTCAGTAAACAGTCAAAAATCAATAATCCAGCATCAAGTTTAGTCTTCCCCGTCACCAACTCATCATTCTTTTTTATTGATGTTTTTAAAGAAAAAAGATATGACTAATATGAATTAATGCAGCACTTTACGCACCTTGCATTTTTAGTTCACTAGATCTCACCAATAGACAAACAGCCAACTGTACACTGTCAGTGTATCTGCATGTACCTGACACTGCAGGCTGCGGTTTATGAGCCCGCTCTCCCTTCTCCTCCCGGCTTGACACAGGATGCAGCAGTGGTCAACGTTTGTTTGGTTAAAGCTGCAGAAGCGCAAGGTCAAATTTCAGAGACAGCAGAGAAAAGGCTGCACACAAATATACAGACGAAGAAGAAGAAGAAAACTGAGAAGGGAAGAAGCCCCCATATGACACCTTTTTTTTCAGCATCTCTCAGAACCTGAGATACTGAGCACACACACAAAAACCCACACACCTTTGTTTACTAAACTTTCCGCCTTTGAAATATTTATTAGCATTGGGAGTCTCTGCGTGCCTGTGTGCGACTGTGTGCCAGTGTGTGTTTGTGTTTATGAGTGCGTAAAGCAGTGGAAGGATGCTCAGGAGACTGCCATCCATCAGGGGAACAAGTGATAACCGTATGTGAGTGAGGAGAGAGCAAGAGATTGGGTCATACTCATGTAACTGGGAGCGTATATGAGCAGACTTTATCAAAACTATCTTCTCTGACACGAACACGGAGCTATGCATGCCCCTAACCACCCTTAGATGCATAAGTTAACATTTTAATACAATTTTTAATTTTCTACTATATAAGTACCATGCTCAAGATTGTATGCAACTCTTGCTGTTTGAGTTTCAGAATATTGACTAGCTAGATTTACTCTGTTATATTAACCCAAGTAACATTTGAAAAAAAGGTACTTTTAAGAGTATTTTTACTTTATATTACTTTCAACTTTCACATATTCTTGTAAGATTTTAGCTACTCTTACGTTATTAAAATTTCTATTCAAAGATTAACTTAAAATACCTGAAAAAGAGTAAATGCAGGAAGTTTTCATTCCTAACTTACGGAGGTGGACGAAATTGTTGGTACCCCTCAATCAATGAAAGAAAATTGCACAACGGGCACAGAAATGATTCCAATTTGACAAAAGTAATGCTAACCAAAATGTCTATTAAAATAAACAAATGAAAATCAGGCATTGTTTTTCAACCATGCTTCAAGAGAATGATTTAACACATGTACACTTAGGAAACAGGCCTGAACTTTAACTTAACTCAATATTTTGTTGTGTAACCTCTTGAGACAATCGCTGCAATCAAGTGATTCCTTACTTTCAATGGGACTTCTGCTCCTCTGGTCTATTTCTCATGAGAAAACTACTCCAGTTGTCTCAGGTTTGAAGGTTGTGTTTTCCAGACATGTTTTAGCTCCTTTCAAAAATGCTCAATGCGATTATGAAAGGGCTGTTAGGAGGCCACTAAAGAATACCAAAATCTTTTCCTCTTAGCCATTCCCTTTATTTTGGTCCACTGACTGATAAGAAAAATTTTAGATGTAGTAGAGAGATTATTTCCATCTGTTTGCTATGTTTGACTATGCACATTAGAGAAATAGTTTCCAAGAATAAGGTCTTGTTTTTGCCAAGAGTGCACTGGTTTGGGCTAAAGCTGACATTATAAGAGGTATAAGAGGTATAAGTTCACCTTGTAGGTGCTTTATTCATGAGTATGGGATAAAGCAAATAAAATTCAGTTAATCACTCAGGATCAGGTAATTTTGACGTGGTGCAATCTCCCGTGGATAAATAGGATTTTAAAAAAGCCTAAACATTTTGTGTCCAGCGTTTGTGGGGTATGTAGAGATGTTAGTGGCCAACTTCCTGACCCCAGACCTGTACATGTCCTTAAAAGACAGGGTCTCTTTTCATTTCTTATCGAAAACTCAGTGTGAGCATATGGTCAATATGTCCCCATGGTCAATTAGGTTGGTCAATAAAATGTATGTATTCTGAGTTCTGACACAGAGGGACCTATGCAGCCCTTAATTCAGTTATAGCAGAAAAGACCAGAGGTCACGCATTACTAAAAATAATGAAAAATGTGATCTAATTATTAATATTTATTCGGTTTAGACAGCTATTTCATTGTGATACTGCAGCATTCTCTTGTTCCTGCAGTCTGAACACTACTGTCTGACTCTGAAAAACTCTCTCTCCCTCTTTAGTTGCATTTTGTTTCATTGTTTTAATTTGCCAGCCCTTCCATTTCCCTTCTCTCTCCTGATTCTCATTGGACAATGAAATCTAGAGTAAAGTGGGACCGATCCTCATAAATCATTAAGCAAGGTTTGTTTTGCCTTGTGAATGTAATTAATACATAATTAATATTTAAAGATTGACTCATTTATCAAATTTAATTTCTCCACCGCAACAGATACAGTAAACTGAAGAAAACACAAATAGAGGAAGTGTTTTTGTTATGTTGTTTTTCTAAAAGAGGGAAGAATACGGGATGGAAAAACGAAAAGGAAGGAAAAATAAACAAAAGGCTGAGGGAGGGAAAGACAAATTAGCACTAATGAGGCAGCTTCTTAATTGGCAGACAGGTAGCAGTTCAGTCCCAGAGGTGGGTGGAGTTAACGCAGAATTCTTGCTGGCATACATGAGTCTCTTAATGCCTCTTTTTTTCTTTAGTTCCTAATTTTTAAACACAGAGATAAATAAATTGCAATTGTTTACATTATCTTTCCAACTTTTCTAAAGCTAACTTATCCTTTTATAACCAATTAGATCATAAAACCTTTATATGAGGTGTATAAGCTCATTCACAAAACACACAAGTGATTATTTTCTGATATCTGCAATTGACTGTTTAAATTGTACAAATTAGAAACTAATTGTTTTATAACTGAGTTTATACACCTCCTTTCAAGTAATTTATGACCTAATTAGTTGGGTAAAATATATTATAGTATACTACATTCCTCTCATGTCGGCAAATCAATTATTTATATTTATCAATTATCACTGGTATTAACATAATATTCAGAACAATATCTTAGCATAAAGATCTGGTGAAAAAAGTTTTTTTAATTATCGTTACAGCATTATTTTACACTGAAATCAAAATTCAAACTTAAATTTGTCAACATTTACTTAGTGGTAAAAAATATATGTATACCATATTGGTAAAAGAATTATTGAAATCAACAGTTTCAAATACTTCCATGGCCACAGGTGTATAAAATCAAGCTTAAAGATAGTTGTTAGAAACATTTGTGAAAGAATGGGTCACTCTCAGGACCTCAGTGAATTCCAGTGTGGAAGTGTGATAGGAGGCCACCTCTGCAACAAATCCAGTCTGAAATTTCTTGACCCCTTAGTTTCAGTGAAAAGAACTTTGAATGCTTCAGCATACCAACACTTTTTGGATAATTGCATGATGTCCAATTTCTGTCCAGTTCCAATCAACTTTGTATCCATAAAGATATGGTTGCAGTATCTGGTGTGGATTATCCCTTTTGGCCTGTGTACACTTCTGAGCTCAACCCGACAGAACACCTTTGGGATGAATTAGAGCTTAGATTGGGAGCCAGGCCTTCTTCAGTGTGTGACCTTCTAAATGCACTTCTGAACGATTAGTCAAAATTTCCATAAACACACTCCTAAACCTTGTGGAAAGCATTGCCAGAAGAGTGGAAGCTGTTGTAGCTGCAAAGGTGGACAGACATCATATTGAACCCAATGGATTAGGAAAAGGATGTCACTTCAGCTCAAGCAGGTGAGTGAATACTTCTGGCAATATAGTTTATATTAGGAAACATATTTTTACATTAAATCATGCTTAATAAACACATGTTAATCTTTTTACTTTCCTTTCCCGAAAGGATGGACTTTTATTCTTCCTCTGCAGAAACTCACAATATTGGAGCACATTTGGACAGAGGGAGATTTTTTATCATTCCTTGTTATCAGCCTGTTATCTAAAAGTGACCTTTTCTCTTCAACTGTCTGGGTTTGGACTAAATGTTTGGTTAAATTCATTGGAATCAATGACTCATTTTTTTAAATTTAAGATTTATATCTAAAAGGGTATATGATGCTATGCACCTTGAAAAATTCCTAATTTCCTTTGGAGCAGATAAAGGCCCAAAGCAACAAAGATCCTCTGCCTTGTTAAACAGTGACAAAGGTAGCTTTGCCACAACGTTTCTGTTTTGTTCTATGTTGGATTGTAGATATTAAACTGTAGCTGTGTTTAAGCAGTTATAGTATATGGCTATTGTCACAATATTTCTGTTTTTGTATTTCTGTTAATGCCAAAATCTTATTACAGCAAAAACCCTGAAAATGATGAAAGGTTAATACATTTTTGTTCGCAGAAAAAAAACACACCTATTCCCAGTTCAATTTAAACGTATTCATCAAAACTCATCCAGGCTTGCTTGGCTATGTCTTTTGTTTGCTCTTTCTTCCTCTTGCTCTCCTCGTCCTAATCCTGCTTCCCATTTCTCGTCCTTTTCCCCAGGAGACTGCCATGAGAGCGGGATGCTCTGCCCGTTAAGTAGGACCACTTTATCCTGTCAATACCTTCAACGGAGAGCTATTGACTTCAGCTTTGAGAGAGTCTGTCTGTGACAAAAGGAGGGAAAGAAAGAATTGAATACAAACATGTTTAAATGGGCAAAATGATTTGTTAATGTTTTTTTAAGAAAAAATGTAATATTTTAATTAGTTTTTTTTGCTGTGATCAATGCTTATCAATTTATACAGTTACATATTAATTCTTCTGTTGTTATTATTATAAAGTCATCGTTTAGTCACTGTCTAGCTACTGATCTTAAATTAACTTTTAAATCTTCAACAAAGTGGTCCTAATTTTTCTTGGTTTATATTTTGAGTTTTTTTCCAACAGTCTTTAATACTTCCTACTAATTTTTTTGATTTTTTTCTACCTGTACTGTATGGCTTCTAAGCCAGGGGTCTCTGCAAAGGTTTGATATAATCTTATAATGACGAAATAGATTATTATTATATCTTTAGTACTAGTACATTTAGCTAAAGTCACTTGAAAATTTTTTAATCTCTTTTTAGAATTATCAGGGTTGTCCAATCGTGGGGGGGATAAGAAAATTTGCATTGCATCGATATCCCCATGTACAGTATGCAACCTGTTTTACAATTAAAACAGTGTCACTATTAAAATGTGTCTTTGTTTCTTGTGGATTTACATGGACAAAATGTGTAAAACTCTGAGGTAATGAATGCTTTTGCTTAAGAAAGAAGACAAAGTTTAAGTTTATGCAACAGTTGTTGGTCTCTAAGGTACGTGACTGAAAATCAGCTTGACATTTTAACCTTCTAAATCTCCTACAATGAATATAATGAATATATAATAAGCCTGAAAGCAGTTAAAATGATATCTGGGATTCTATTTTATTTTTGCTTTAGTCCAAGATGATCTACCTATTTCAACTAATAATAATATTTAATAAAGTTGAAACATTTTGTGCTCCTCACTATGTTTTTAACATTTTTGAGGCAAATCTCTTTTAAGCACTTGGATAATTTGATAAAAAAAACTATGAAGATCACAATATTTAAGAACAATAAGAATAGCTTTTTATTATATGCTTGATTTGCATTCCTCCCATTTATAGTCTTTTAAGGCAACAAGTTGTATCATGGTTACTTCTACTCTACTTCTCGAAGAAAATAACATCACCATAATAGGAAACAACAAATTAAAGTATATTGAAAACTGTTCAAATCTTGGAGTTCATCTGCCCTTTTCTGACAGAAAACCATCCCTTTCCAAGGGTAAGACTTTCACTTATGATGCAATGATTGTCTTACGAAGGATGTTGTTTGTGCTGCATAACCCAAATTATTAAAGAATATCAAATGTAAAAGACACTTACAGAGAGGTCAGATTGGAGAAAATAGGAAAAAATAATACTGGTGATATATGACACATGAGCAAACATTTAATTCCAATCATCCGTTCATGTCTTCAGTAATGACATCTACATATGATGATGGGCAAGCACGCCTGCCTGAGTGAATGTCAGAAGAGAGAGAGCATTTTACACAAACACACACACTTCCTGAGTCCGCTGCTCTGATGAAAGCAATTCCAAGCTAATGGGTTAATTTCATTCTGCTGCTTTCTGCCATGTTGAGGACAATTAGCTTGGAATGGAGCTGTGAATATTTAATGACATCCATTGAGAGGTATGATGGGGGTGGGGGGTCTGCAAATAGGGAGAAAGGGAAACCCGGAAGAAAAGAGCATGTCAATTGAGTGAGAGAAAAATGACAAGATAAAGAATGTTAACTGGAAAAAGTGAAATTATGAAGGATTTCTTTGAGAAAAATGTTCATACCACCATGCTTTGTAAGAAATAGTTAGGAACAACAGTTAGTACTGACATTCATAACCATATTTAAATCCTTATTTAGTGAACAATAAGAGTTAAAATATTATCGAGCCTTAGATATAATTTTTGATCAATATCCTGGATTAGGTTCATGTATCAGAAATCCCATCAGTCTCATTACTATAATAATTTAACACAATTCAGCCTGACTTGCTTTTTAAAAACTCCTGATGACTCTGTTGAAAACATCGACAATTGCCTATATGAAAGACATTTTGACAAACAGACCGCAGTTTGTGAGACTGAATTGTCAACTGTCAAATCAAACAGTGAGCAGCACAGGAGCACCATAGGGGACAGTATTCCCCCCATTTTTTTTACTCTGTATGCCTCTGACTTCCAATGCTAGACAGAGTCCTGTCATCTGCAGAAATACTTGGATGACTCTACAGACAATGTCCATCTTGTTCATCAGAGATGCGCAAGAAGCTGAGCACAGCAAACTTATGAACCATTTTGTAAAATAGTGTGGAAACAATCATCTTATCCCGACTGAAAAAAACAAGGCGCATGACTGTATAAATTTCTAAAGAAGCAGGAGCAAGATGCATCCTATTGACATCATGAGAGAAGATGTGGTGGTGGAGGAATAGAAGTACCCTGGTGTAAACCTGGACAACCAACTTGACTGGAGAGTCAACTGTGAAGCCATCTAAAACAAAGAACAATGCAGACTGTACTTCTTAAGAAATCTTAGGTTCTTCAGTGTTTGCTGCAAGATGCTGCATATCTTCTATAAGTCTATTGTGGAGAGTATTATCTTTGCTGCTGAGGTAACAGCATAAGTGTCAAAACTTGTAATTAAATTGTATTTAATTGCCCCCATTGTCAATGTACAAAGCCCAACAAAATAACAGGGCACTATTTAAGGTTTCCAAAAACTCTGCATATGAGAAGCCAGCAAGAATGGTGAATATGAGGACACATCTATCTGTAGACATGGGAGATATTGTTGATTTGTGTTTGAATATGAGAATAAGTCCATGAGCCAGGCCCAGAGGCCCCACCCAGCCATAGATTAAGTGTCCATCATTTCGACCTTGGTTGCCCTGGACACCAGATCACAGATGTAGGGGGGAAGAAATTACTGCTGCTTTTGTGTGGCATAAAGAGACTTTGTAAAAGTTGTAAATAGCTTTGTTTTTCAATTCCTCATGTGATGTGGTAAGTACTAGGTTTTGCTGTACACACATCCAGGAACTTAATGAGGGAAAAGCTGCACAGAGTATAAATGCTGCAGCGGTGACAGGCAGCTAACTTTTCATGTGTATTGTATGTCTGTTAAGCATAACCCAACCTTTACTCTATGCCTTAAAGTCTTTGCTAAAACCTTTTAACAGTAAAGTTCCAATAATCCAAATGTCTTGATTGTTCTTGACTCATTAAACAAATCGCTTTGTCCATGTTCTATTCCATTCTATCCACAGGACCCAGGGCCAGTGACCTTCAACAAGGATCACCACCAGTTTGTGTTGTTGTTTCAATAGCGTCTGCGCTGAGAGCTCAGCATATTCCATCACACAGGCCAGACAGCCTCAACGAAGCCTGAACGACTGCTGACAGCTTGCTGACAAATGGACTCGCCAAGTACAATAAGCATAAATCCTGCTATCATAATCCATTTATGTACACATCATCAACGTCCTCAACTGACAATACAAGGAGTCACATTATTTTTCCCCAGGAATTCAGAATTCTTGGCTACACCAAGAGTAGGAAGAAAAAGAAAGAGTTATAGGAACTCTTCCACAACCTTTTTGACATGATTTCGCAACAACAAAATCTTTATTAATTAACGAGCATTATAGAGAAAAGTGAGCATCCTGTTCAGAAGACAGTTTAACACCAACAAAGTGTCTTTGGTCACAGGCTTCTTCAGATCCGACACAAGACAAACCACTTTTAAAAATCCTTACTTTCTATGAGTTACTTTAACATTCAGTTTCCTTTTGGATTAATGAGTAATTTTTAAAACTGAATTGATTTTATGTTTTTCAATATATAAAAGTGCCTTATTGGATAGCTGTTTACTTTCTCGGGACCAACTTGTATTTCAGATCTAGTTTCTGCTAAGTCTTAGTTTTCTTCTTCTTTACCAAGAGAATTTTCCTCCTGTTCTTTAACAGTAGTTTTTATCTGTGAAGAGGCATTGCTCTAAAGCTAGGATGCTGCTGGCTTTTTGAAGCAGGAACCAAGCCACAATTATAAAAAGTAGAAATCTCTACTGCGTGAAGCAAAAGCAAGGAAAGCTTGTTGGGACATTAAAGATAAGATGCTGCATTAAACAAAATGTCAGTGTGAAAAGAACAATTCAACTTCATGACAGAGTGTTCCAGCGCAAAGATATCGCTGGCTGGAGGGAGAGTTCAAAGTCCAGCATAAACAGAGAAACGTATTCAACAGGAAAATGATATGGTTGTCTTTTAAAGCTCACTAAGTTCTTAACTAGCCATCTTTTGCATTTTATTCACAAACTTAAGTAATTGTGTTTCTCATTTAAAATTTAGGGAATATAATAACCTGTAGGCCTGTTTCACCCTCTAAGAACTCAGGGTAAGGCATTTCAGAATCGCATGTTCCCAGATGACAAAACTTCAGCCAGGTTTTTCAAACGAGTTTTTGAAATTCAAAATCCCCAAATACTCGTAAAAGGAATAAGTGGGTGGGTGAATGTTTCACTTTGTGACAAATTACAATTGCTGACTAGTCAGCTGCTGACAAGCTTACTGGGTTGATTGATGGTTTCAAGTCGATTGAAAGAGCATTTGTTATCAGGTTTTTTTATAATATTTAATTGTATTCAGACATGGTTTAGTCATTGAAGGACCATAATCTATCAGATTTATTCCCGCTCAGCACATTATCATCACAAGAGGCTTTTGTCACAAGTCAGAGAGTGGATTCTCTTCAAAGGATCAGATGTTTAAGTAACTCTAATATTTCACCACACAGTCACGAGGAGCATTAATGTTATGATTTTCCATAAATAACCAAGCTGTATTTATTTTTTTTAAGAAAGTTTGATAATGTTAGCTAGGTCTGATTTATTTATTATTTTTTTATTTATTTATTTTTTATTTTCAATTATTTAGAAAATTTACAACCTTTATCTCAAATGCTAAATTAAGTCAAAAACTTCACAACTCCTTTAACCCTGGGACTAACGCTGGTGAGAAATAGCTTACAGTTTGGCCAAATTTTTGACCCGGTAAAAACTTGAAACTTTCAGTATTCTAACTTGAGCTCAAGTTTAAATCTTTGTAGCAAAATAAAACAAGACAATGAAGAAACAGAGTTGTTTACCAGTTGGCACACATCAGCATCTCTGTTCCTTTTTTTAACGAGTATAACTTTCGTCACCTGAGGATTCAGCTGAGGCAAATTCACAATTACTGTGAATACAAGAGGTGTTGTACGCACAGGCCTCTCATCAGATGGACCTTTCTCGTTTTTTGCCCTGAGGTGACAAACTGTGATGGCTGCACAGTGGCCTGTCTATCAAAATCCCCCAGAGTACCTAAGGTTTCAAAAAGAACAAATGCAATGTATGGAGCAGACCAACAGTGAGAGTATTACTGATAACAGTACAGCCAGGTGGGAGGATGATTGGTGGTTGGAGGGAAATGGGAAGTCATGGGGATTATTTTGGAGGCAAATTTTGATACGTTTACTTTCTTTGTGTTAGTTTTTATTTTAAGTAATCTGTTTCATGAAAGAGAGTTTATTTCTTTCATGTTTGACAAAACTTGTTATTAATCCTCTGTTATACTCTATTTCAGTTTCATAAAGCATAAAATGAAGAACACAGGGAATTTGGGTATATTTTTTCTGTAACTCAAACTAATAAAAATCATAAACAGAGTCAAGCAAGTCAAGAAAGAATTTAAGAACTTTGGAAAAAAAAACTTTAATGATTTAGGAATAATCAGCATGATATTTTTCTACTGACCTGAACTCCTCATAAAGACAATGCTTTAATTTTGGGAAAAATAAAATAACTGTTGGAACTATAGCCAAGTAGGCTGGACTTAAGGTTGCCACCAGGTACAGGAAGTAGATGAAAAAAAACTTAGAGCTTACTGTGGCATTAGCAAGTACCCATAACAACTATTAGACTACCTCCACACAACCAGGCATGTAAATAATCCTATTTTTCCCTGCCATCACAAACATAAACATATAAATCTTGCAAAACATTGCTGCAACTTTAACCTGAAAAAATTAGTCAAAGCAGACATAGGCCTAGACTAATTTGGCTGCAAGAATATAATTTTGGTTTTTGGCTGCACCTAAGGACAAAAAAGCTACCATGAACTAGATGTAAGACTGAGGTTTTAAGCATTCAATGTCAGTTTGTTACCAAGCACAAGATTAATAAGACACAAAAACCCCTCATGTCAGTACGATCGAGATCTTAGGTAGTGTGATTTTTTTCTTCCAAAAGCAAGAGTGGGTGGCACTGTTGCCTTGCAGCAAGAAGGTTCCTGTCTAGGGTGTACCCCACCTTTTGACCAAAGTCTGACAGAGATAAGCACCGGCCCAACTCCAACCCTAATGGAATAAGCAGTAGAAGATAGAGGGATGGATTTAAATATCAAATTAAACAGCATTGTTTGACAAGCTGGAATGTATGTAATTGACTTGTTTCCTTATAATTTCGACTGAAATGACTTTTATAGTGCCTCGAGGTGTTTTGTTGTACATTGGAGCTATGTCAAGAAATTTAGAAATGAACTTTTATAAAACATTTATTTTTCCATTTAGGGAATTGAAATTCTTAAAGGTCTCTTAAAGGTATTGCGTTTATTGTGAATTATGCATTATTTAATGTGTTTTTTAAATCTGTACAAAGAGCTTCAAAAGTTATATTGGTTGCTATAAAGATCAGTGAAATCACATAGTTAACTGACAATAACTTATCAAGTTAAGATGTGTCACCTAAATTAAACTTCTTTGTTGTCTATATTTCTGTGCTTTGATTTTTATTGGACAAAAAGACTACAAATAAGGAGCTCCAAATAGGAGAGCTTTTCTAGTTTAACCTACAGCTAAGGGGAAACATATGGCACATGGGGCAAAGGATCAGCTTTGCAGAGTGCTAAATGCTATCCTGTTTCTCTGTGGTAACATACAGTTGGTTGTTATCCTCGACAGCTGCTGTTCATGAATGCTGCTCCTTGTGCCAAGTCTGGTCTCTGAAGCAGGAACAATTCATACATGTTTAGATAAAAGACCCTAGAATGTGTTCAGCCAGTCAATGAACTCCTAAAACGGCTTGAGGGACACTACCGAATTTACTTTCATAGATATAGAAGAAAAGAAAGAATGAAGTGGAATCACATCATTTTATTGGCTGTGTTTAATAATTTGTTGCTTTCAACTCTGAATATGTGTTTTATCAGTTACACCTAAGATATTTTAGATGCTAGACTAGTTACTGCTTTTTAGAAAAATCATCTCCACTGTAAAACAAAATCCGCTGTGAAAAATGTTCTACTTTTTATTTGACTAAAAAGCAAAAAAAGATAAAAACTTGAAAGTTCTGAACTCTTCTAATTTATAAAGCAGGTACATTACAGAAATATGAACAAATTCAAGACAGCTGAGCTAAACCTCCCAGTTTTAGATTGTGGAATATACTGTACTTTATCCCATGTGATTTCATATCACATGGTGACAGTTTCTGTCTGTGGTGATGTGAAATCTATTTACACTTATGGTATGATGTTTTCAGAATACTAATTAAATTCATAAGCTTGTTGAAGCTTTTCTCTGCTATTCTTGCAAAAAACAAATGTGACGTGCAATCAGTTTCAGATATAGAATAGAACAATTCAATTTTATCAACTCTGAACCTCTGCTTTGTACTTTTTTAGAGCAAAGCCTCCCTATTATATAAAGCTGCGACCAATATATGTGAATGTGGGGATTGTGTGTTCAGAATTAGAGGTAGAGTTGACTTTCACCACATTTAGGACCTGATTCAGTATGATCTAAAATAAGGAGTGCAAAATTGCCTGAGTAAACAAAAACTACAATGCTATAAAGTGAGTGTGTTGCGGATGATCTACCAAGATTGTGCATGCAATTGATACAGGTGCCAAGGTATTGTAGACCACGTTGTTGATTTTGCAGGTGCTATTCCTGTCACCCAAGGGAGTTTGGTAGAGCATTGTGGATTTATTTTATACATTCCTAAATCAGCTGCAGTTTGCAACAGCATTTCGCACAGATGGCAGGTATGACTGGTATGGAAAAAAATTGCAGGCAAAGAAGAGAACAGAACATCTTGGTTCATATAAAAAAAAAGAAATAACCAGGTCTTCTTAGATCACTTGCAGCTACTAGTAGGGTTAAGTAGCTTCAGGCATCTGGATCATTCCAACTGTTGCACCACTCATAGTTATTGATCAACTTATATTTTATAATCTTTCCAGATACCCCAGAAGCACAAAATTGTTTTTGTTTTTTGCCTTGAAAAAAATCAGTTTTTCTTTTGCATGTTTTTAGACCATAACATTCAAAGAGAAGCTATTTGTTTCATTAAATAACAACCCATTTATCCATAAGTAGCATAAGTAGCAATTGTCACTCTACTGGAAAAAGAACATTTTCATATGTATGGGTGCTGCTATGGGTGAAATAGAATGTTATCCAATTATGCCTAAGGTTTTATTTTTTTAGGTGGAATTTTCAATGCCCCTAGTTAGTAGAACAGCTATGCCAGTAAAATGTTTTATGCATTGTATTTGTATGTGTTACAGTTGTAATTTTGCTGGATTGTCTAAAAAAAAAGGCGTTCCTTCATTTATTCACTCATGTCTGCACATGTTTTTCTACATGCAAATCTCTGACCAGGGTGCCTTCCTGCACATGCTGTCTGTTGCCCCTCCATGGCCAGAGGCAAAACAGGACTTCAGACTCTTTCAACAATAGCTTTTCACTTGCAACTCTTTTTATAAGTCAGAACTGAAGAATCCAAGATTAATATTTTTACTGTGAACAGATCCTTCCAGCTGAGCCCTGGACCTCTAACTCCTCCAAATTTATTATGGGCTCCTGAGCTGCTTCTTTGATTTGTTGCCAGGTTAGGTGGATGTCTTTCTTGATAGATTTTCAACTGGGCCATCTATCCATGTTTCGGTTATGGATTGAACAAAGTTACCTTAGATGTTCAGCTCTAGGGATTTGGATTTCTAACCTAACCCTGCTTTGAAGCTCCCAACAACCTTCCCCCTGTCCTGTCTTTAGAGAACAGCCAGAGTCTTATTTAGAATGGCTTGCATTTCTATAGCACATTTCAACTCAGGAGACTTGACCAAGTGCTTTACACTACATTCAGTCGTTCACACACTCACACACCGATAGGGCCAAGCTACATTTAGCCACAGCTGCCCTGAGGCTCACTGACAGAAGCGAGGCCTCACGTACACAGGAGCCACCAGGCCCTCTGGCCTCCACCAGAAGGCAATGTGGATGAAGTGTCGTGCTCAAAGATACAACAACACCAGAAGCCAGAGCTGGGGATTGAATTGACCACCTTCTTACTCTTGATCATCAAACATCCATGCATCCTCTCCCACTTATTCCATCAGGTCCAGGGTGGGGCTGGTGCCTACCTCCGACAGTCCATTGGCGAGAGGCGGAGTACACCCCGTACAGGTCACCAGTCTGCTGGTGGGCAACACAAAGATACACAAAGACATACAACCATGCACAAACACACTCACACCTAAGGACAATTTAGAAATGCCAATTAACCGTCATGTTTTTGGACTGTTAGGTTAAGCTAGAGTGCCCGGAGAGAACTCACGCATGCAGCGGGAGAAAACGCAGAAATACCCTGGCCTGGGAATGGAACCCAGAATGAAATTGTACTATTTGATAGATTCCTTTTTCTGAGCTGTAATCTATGGTAGCAGTATTCTCATTCTCCAATGACAGAGTGGATAAATATCCATCTAAAAATGTTTTGCCTGTTTTGTAATGTAAACAAAGCTTTTCACAAACGAAAACTATCAATCTGTCACTGCTTATGCTCCCTAATTTATTAGCGTTAAAGTTCTTCTGGCAATGAAGCACAGTAAAATAGTTGGGATTTTTAGCAAAATGCCAGTAAAAGTAAGGAACCTGCAGCTGCTCTCTTTACTGACTCTGACCTCCTGGGGAAGCTTGAGGAGAAAGGTCCACTGTTCCAACTAGTCAGTCTGCTGAACCAGACACCTACAGCCCTGGATTTATCTCTATATGTTTAAGATCAACATTGACCCAGAGAAAAGTTAATATCCAGATGTGCACACATCAGACTGAGATATTTTGACCAAGTTGGTTGCTTTCACTTCATAAACTATTATGTTAGCTTTAATATTAATATTGTAGGTGGGAATAAATTTAGGGTGTCTGTTCTTGAATAATAAAAAAGAAAACTAATTTAGTAGCCAAGTTTTAATTGTCACAGCTGTGGTCACCACATTTATCACGATCATGGACCACAGCCTCTGAGTAAGCAATGCATTCTTGTGTCTAAAAATGCTTGAATCATGTGACATATATCAGCTGAGTGATCAGAGGAAAGATGGGGCTTAATGTGTGTTTGTGTCTGTTGGGCTGACAAACTTTATATGTTTTCTGGTGTTCAGTGATCTGGAGAATAAAGAACACTTTCCTTTTCAGATATGCATTTCTGAACAAACCTGGATCTTTATCCTTCTACCACTACTTATCGACTACTTTGTTTTGGTCAATCACATAAAATCAAATAAATACATTAAATGTGTAATTGTAAAGTGACAGTGTTGAAGACGTTTTAACAACTGATAGATAAATTAACTTTCTTAAATATCTGATGAACACATTAAAATAGTCAGCAGGATAAAAAACCTAATTTATTTTCATTAAACATTAAAAAAATGGCCAATACCACCAAATTTATACATAGTTTTTGATATCGATTCCATTTTTCAGAGTCAAGGTCAATAATCTTTTGGTTAGTTTTCTAACATGCACTCTAGTCGAATTTCCTCCCCTATTCCCCCATGCATCACAATGAAATGAAGTATAAGAACGTAATGCACCTTATTGATATCTGACAAGTCAAAACAGCAAAGTACCTTCTCATCTTAGTCAAGCTGAACTTAGTCAGAAAACATCCTCTCATCAGTTCTTGGCAGTCACCTGTTGCTGGCAGTACATTTAGCTGCTTGATTCTCTTACCTTTAATCCACACCCAGTTGTCTACTTTCCAACAATATATTAGGTCATTTGCATTCATTTCTAATAGGAACATTAATAGGAAAAATAACTGTGATTTGTGCTGTAAAATTATACTTTAGCTGGGTTATTTAGGGCTTTATGTCATGATCTGTCTGCCTCTGTGTTCTCTGTGCTCCCTGTGTCGTCCTGTCTTCCCCTGATTGCTCCCAGGTGTGT
>JAUZNJ010058097.1:5270-17829 GCA_034780135.1 Jordanella pulchra
CCGGTTACACTGAACGTCGTCAAAATGACACAAAACTCAGGCAGATATGCTGAGTTTTAATGAGCAAAACAGCCCCGGAAACTTTGCATCCAAACACATTAACGCCCTCATTTGCATTTAACATGAGAAAAATGAAAGCGCCTGCAGGCAGGTGAACACTACGGCCCACCAGCAAACAGAGATCCAGCTTTGAAAGGATCGAAACAACTCAGGAGGGTCAGTCTGATAGTTTGCCTACAAACTTCAACGTCATCAAGAAAAATGTTCTCAAAGTCTCTAAATGTTCCCTCAGTTTGGGTCCGTAAGTGACATTTCTTGTAGTGTCTGTGTTTGAAAGGATGAAAGTAGCATTTTTATAAAATAAGATAAAATCTAAGGCTGAACTACAGCTTCTGAAATATGAAATGTTTTTATTTTCATATATTTTATTACATCACAGAGAAGATGGTGTTTTTGAAGAGTTAAAAACATCCACATGGGATCCCTTCAACTCAAATGTTGTAAATGAATCTACACTGAAAAAAAATCTATCTAAAGGTAAATAAAAAGTTCTTAAACAATTGCATTTGCCCTCAATTTGAAGAGAAAAATGAGATGATTTTCCAATGGAATGAGTATATTTTCCTTTAAAACAAGATAAATCTGATGCACTTGAAATAAGATAATTGTTGTTTTTTTTCCTTATAAACATAAATCAACTTTTCCATTGACTTTATCTTGCTCATCTGTTCAAATCAAGGGAAAAAACACCTATTTTAAGAAAAATGTACTTGCAGTTTTTGCATGAGGGGTTTGGAAAAGCCTAACATCATTTTGAGTTTCTTTTATTTAAGCCACACAAGCCTTCATTTATTTAAACCTCAGCAAATAACATAAAAAAACCGGATACATTCTTAAACCTAGAAAAGCACTCGGAGAGCACAGACCTCCGCCGAGCTGTTTGTTTGTTTACAACTTTACAGAAAAAGTTATGGACGGATTTTCCTCAAACAAACAAACCGACGCTACTGGAAACATAACCTCCTTAGCAGAGGTCAAAAAATCTTTGGAAATCCGACCTAAAACTTAAAAACATTTTGCTGATTAGCTGTCTCATCTAACCGGATCATTTCTGAGAGCATCACCTCATTTCTGTGCTGAGTCCCGCCAGCATCTGAGAGAAGACCAGGAAGTTACTTTCTCCTGAGGTTTTCTGGCAGACTTTCCATTTGTCCAACATCATAGTCTGTTAAACAAAAAGCCAAACACAGCAGGAAGAAATCAGCTTCAGTAGGTTTGATGTCAGTCTGTGTTTGTCTTCGCTGCATACCTGCAGGTGACCTGCAGACACCTGACCGGCATGGTTAAAGTCCAGAGAGAAGACCATGGCGAATCGAGACGACGCATCGCTCTGCTGGGAGCTCACGCAGCCAAAAGACCTCAGGATGGTGAACATGGCGTTCACACGCTCCACTGGTGAGACAAGCACTTGTGAGACACGCTGTCTGTGTCACGTGTGTGCAATAGTGGCTGAGCGCTCACCGCTGATGTTTTGTCCAGCTGTCCCGGCTTGTTTGAGCAGAGCATGTGTAAAAGCTTGGCATGTGGTGGTCTTGCCTGTGCCGCTTCGTCCCAGCGGACACACACTCTGGTCCCTCCTGGTTCCAACCATTGACAGATATACGCGTTTCACAAGGGCGGCCAGAGCTGGAGGGGCGTCCCACACAGACTCCCCTCGCCGTGATTTTGGCGTCTGGAAGAAAAAAAGCAAGACATGAAAAAAGCTGCTGACATTTTCTTGCTGTTCGTTTGTTGTTTGTTTCATTGGGGCCTCACCTTGCTGTGGGTCTGAAGAGGGGGCCACAGACTGACCAGGTTGGGTCCAGCATGTGTGAGGGGCATGTTGGCTTTAGCTCGACTGGTCAGAGTGTGGAGAACCCCACTTTCATTCATGCTCTGCAGGTCGCTGAGATCCTCACACAGGTCCAGCTCCGAGGGGTTACACTGGGGACACAAAGGACACTCTGCTAGAGGGCTGCTCTGCTTTTTCTGCATAAAAGTGTTTTTCTGGTGACGCTCTTCACCTATAAGATCAAGAAATCCCCTAAGAACAGCCTGGCAGACGGCATGAAGTGGAAAAGAGATTTGAAGAGCAACACAGATCTAATCAATGCAGGAACAGCTTTCGCCTTCTCTCATTCTGGAAGGAATGACCTGATTCTACCCGATTCATCCAGTGAAACCAGTCAGAACCGTTAACCACAAATGAGAAAAAAATGGAATAATGGCGAATCTCTATGGAACCAAAGACTTGACCCACCCAGGAGGTAACAGAACCATCCAGAACATCTGAAGAACCTGAGGCCTTACTTGACTCAATTCAGGGCAGTGTTAAATCATTCAGGCGTCAGAAAGGCGTCCAAAGCCTCAACCTGCACCTTGTGCATTTTGAAATTAAACGCTCTGAACGATCGATGGTCAAAGCTGTGGCCATTAAGCTGCTTTGGTCTTTTTTAGCAATCTAGAGCTGCTTGGCTTTATTTGATTTAACGAGGTGAAAAAAGAAAGCAGTTTTATCACGTTTTTTAACCACATACTGTGACCAATGGGGCCGGGGATCCCCAGTGAAAGCTCTCTGAAGCCTGCTATGCAATTTTTAAGTTTAGTAAAAACTGCATGTACCAGAATATGAAATATTCCAGCAAGTTTTTGGCATTTTTAGTCGATGTAGGCATTTATAAACTTTCTCTACAGTTAAATAAGAACAGTTTTTATGGAGATAGGACAATGACTGAACTCTGTTCCTTACATGAAGAAAACTTTCTCTTAGGTGAAACCGGTGGAGCTAACCCCTCTATAAAGGCTAATTTTCATAGTTTTATGCTGACAGTTCTGCAGAAGTAGAGATCACAGCTTGCATCTCATGTCTGTCTACCTTACAGCTCTTGGATCGGCTTCTCTGACTGTTTGACGCTTGGTGTTTAGCTGCAACAAGACCTGGACGCTCCAAACTGCTCCCAATGGTGCAAGACTCATCGCTCCTGACACTCAAATCGTGCCACAGGACGTCTCAATGGTCCTCGCTACCAAGATGCCCTGATGCTCAAAATGTGGTATGAACACAGCATCAGAGTCTGGTTGCCTAGAGACTGAGCAAAAATGGCGTCGCAGGAAGAGGATAAGACAGAAACTGCTGCTGACCTAAACAAACACAATGATCCGTCTCATGCTTGCCACAGATATCTCAAAACTAAAGAAGAATTTAGGGAAAATATTTACTGACGAAGAAAAGCTGGTATTTTTGGATGGTAGGTGTTGATGTAAAACTATTGCTGCTTTTCCTTTAAACACAATGGTGCTAGTGGTGCAAGTGTGATGGCCGTAGGCTGCTTTGCTGCATCAGGACCTGTTGTGAATTGGTGCTAAATAAATACCTGAACTGGACTGAATTCAAATTGCATTAATACATCAGAAAAATGATCATGAACACACCCAGAAATCTACGTCCACATGGCTCAAAGAAAAGGTTTTGTAGTGGCCTAGTCAAAGTCTGCATCAGATTAAAATGTAATGAGAGGACATGAAATAGACCACTTATTGGGCAAACTTTCTGCTTCAGTTGTTTCTGGAGACAAAGCCAGTTAGCTTCAGGTCCATGTTCATGTTCCTTCTGTTTTAAGATCTTTTTTTTCTCCTTGCTTCTGACAAAGACGAGCTATTTTCAACATTCATTTAAAAGCTGCTGATGGACCTTCACAGCATCATTGTATTTTCATAACCTGTATGTTGTAAACTTGAATAATGTGCAACAAAGTCTAGATGAATATAAGGACATTTAAAAATGTGGACTTTTAAAAGTAAAATTAAGAGTCACCTTCTCAACTTCAACCTCTGCGACATCGTGGAGCGACCCGTCTGTTTCCAGGCGGACTCTCACCTGACCGTCCGGGAGTTCAGGTGTGCCTTCATCTGGCTTCAGCTGAGTGGCTGAAAAGACAAGAAATGAACCTCTGTAAACCAACAGAGAACAGAGATGTTCTGCTGAGCTGATGAATGGGCTCACAGGAAAGGACATTGCAGCTCTAGCTGGATCAGTGCCAGGCAGTGAGTAAACGGGCAGCTTGACATGAGAGCAAGGCTGGATAAAAACAGCAGCTGTAAGTAATCTAAAACATGATCTCCAGCCAATGCACAAGGCTGGATCACTACAGATTGTGATTGGATTAACAGATGATTTTACTAATCCCAAATCACATTTCTGAAGAGATAGAATCAGTTTGGACAATGTGACAAACTGAATTTAACCATTTAAAAATGTTACCAAAACAAAAGAGGCTTTTGATGTAATCAAACATAAAAGTCATAAAATGAGGACTATTCTCAACTTCAATTTGATGTTTTTGAAGTTTGGGGGTTCTAACCTTTTTTTTTTACACCATACACCTTTTACACTATAAATTACAATAAATGTTTGTATTTTTACTATCAAATTGATTCTCCTGTCCAAAGAAAATACGATAATACAATGAGCCTTGTGGTGGTGTGTGACTGTTCAGCAATATTTCTTTCAAATAAAGGGACCACAGGACTTGTTAAACAAAAAGAGGTCCTGATTATACATTTCTTAAGGCACAGGGAAAATATCCCCATAAATCAAATAAAAAACTTCCAAGGTTTCAGTGCAGGAAAGCCCTCAGAGTGCTGCATATTTAGATTATTATATAAGCAGCATGAATACAATCCACCCATCCATCTTCTCCTGTTTCATATATAAATAAGTAACTTAAAGAAAAAATAACGTTTAAGGCAACTGAGATGGAATCTATAAAAAATACCAGAAATAACAATGCTGAATATTACTTAAAGTGCATGTTATATAGATACAAGTCCGCCCCCGAGCACCCTGTCTTTTCTTCCACCACAGAAGGCATGTCAGTCGGATTGAGGAAATCCTCAAAATATTCCTTCAACTGTCCAACAATCTCCTCTTTCAAGTTAAGCAGCTCCCCACACCCACTGAAAACAGCGTTAGCAAAGCACTGTTTTCCCCTCTGGAGGTGCTGGAGAACCTGCCAAAATCACTTTGAGGCTAATCAGTAGTCTTTCTCCATGGACTCTACAAACTCCTCCAGGGTCCAAGTTTTTGTCTCTGCAACCGTCTGGGCAGCAGAACGCTTGGCCTCACGATATGTGCTTTATCCCTCAAGAGTCCCACAAGCCAGCTGGGCTCTATAGGACTCCTTCTCCAGCTTGACAGCCTGCTTACTGCCATTGTCCACCACCAGGTTCGGGGACTGCAGCGGGACAGGCACTGCACCTCACGGCCACAGCTACTGTGTCAACAATGGAGGCAGAGAATATGAGAACAGATGGTTTTGAAAGATTTTAAAAGTGATGGGTGTTTTTCTATCCTCTTTTGTTAGATAGTTGAAAGAGTAGTTTGCTGATTCCTTTTATTTTTGCGATATTTTTTAAGATGTACTCCCATAGCAAGTTTGTTTTTTTTTTTTTGTTTCTTTGTTTGTTTCGCTTGTTGGTTTTACAACTGGAAGCAGCTGAATAACATTTCAAAAGCTAAACTAAATACTTAAATTACCTGCAAAAGTCCCAGAGGAGTTAAAAAGCGGGTATCAAGGCTGTAGTGCAGGAACCAGGATAAGAGAGAGAGAAATAAGAAATTCAGGCCATCTCTTCCATTAATCATCACGGGCCATATGAGAGCTCCAGCAAAAAGTTAGAAGAACTCCTAGCCCTTTCAAAGACTTTGCCTGAATATTTGGAATACAGTATTACTTGTTTCACCAAAACAGGCTGCATGTGCATATCCCATGACTACAGTGTCTGAATGACAAGCTTTATAACGAGACAAGCAGACGGAGATTTAAAGAAGGCTAAAAATGCATTGGAGGTCGGGCCAGACACTGCTGTGAAGAATGAGATCTCTTTTGCCATCAGAGACTTGAAATAAGTGAAACAAGCTAATAAAAACACCAGCTTTGTTCTGGGAACGTTTCCAGAACCTGTGGAGGTTATTTTAGAGAGAGGAATCCTTAGAATAACGAATAAAAGTGATGGACCACAGTGAGCCGTTAAACAGGGTCCCCTGCAGTGGTCTGTGTCATTAAAAAAATTATCCCAAGTAAGGACAGGCTAAAGCATTTAGATTTCATGTTTTATTAAGAATAAATCAGGTATAGTAACATCTACAACATCATTTAAAGCAGAAAAATATATATTTTTATGTGACGTTTATACAAATAACAACAGTTTATAACTAGACCTACTAGATGTGGATGTATCCTTTATTCTGTTGTATATTTATTGGTGGAAATTAGTTAGAAACTGTCTTGGCTTAATGGTTATGTTTTTTGTTTTCTTTTCAGCAACTTAATTCCCTCTCTGGTCAAATGATCTTTGTCAGCCCACCACAGCTGACCATTAAAAGGTTTGTGCCTAACACCCTTGAAGTTGATATTGTGAGAGTCTTTGTGCTTTGTCTCTCCTTTACCCTGGAGGTCCCAGACCTGCCCTACATTCATGGGTAAATATTGTTTAAGCAGGATTGTCTTCTGTGGGCACATTCTTATCTTCCCCACTCACCGCGGGTGAAACCATCCTTGTGGACGTACCACACAGGTCCAACCTCGTACCACACGTCCTTCACCTGACAGGGAAGCAAGACAAAAATTATATAATCCTTAAAAAAATTAATACCTTTTACATTCAATGTAAGTTTATTTCTTTTTGGATTTTGAAGAAGAGATATTTTTGTATCGTAAAGCTTTGACATAATGAGTTGGTCTATCTAAGGTTTAAATGGATTTTCATTTATAGAAATATTAAGAAATCAAAAGAGTTTTTCTGAGTCATTTTAAGTATGAAGTCAAAATTCTGCTAAAGGTTTAAACTTTGTAAAGATTTTAAACATTTAAAATCTTATTGGTTATTTTTTTTTTTGCCTTCCTTGTTTCAAAGCAGGCAATGATAAGTATGTATGTAAATAAAAAAAATAATTGCTTTTGTCATCGGATGTCTTGTCATGATAATCATTGGAGAGAAAACTCTCAATTATTATTATATTATTATAATTATTAGATAGTAGAAAAATGCAGAAAATATTTCAACAATATCCCAAAACATGAAACTTTAAAGGTTTATCATTTAACAGCCTGTCAAGAAAAGATACACAATTATCCTGTTGTTTTATCACTTAATACAAGCTTGAGGAATTTTGCATTGAAATAAAGCCTTAAAATTGAAACCCTACTTACTTTAGAGTTTTTCATACCCTGTCCAAACCATCAGGACTCTGACTAATATCAAGCATAGTTATAATTTAGGTAAAATAACCACAAGAAATGAGACAAAAGGTGCCTTTAAATAATGTAACAAACAAGCATACCTCTTTCCTGTCCTGCTCTGTTACAGTTGTGTCCGCTTGCCTTCCCTCAGGTTCTTGCCTCTCCTCAATCCCATTCTCGTTTCTTTCCAGCTGCTTCACCTCCTCTATGGTCTTCATGTTCTGCTCAGGCTGCATTGTCTTCTTGCTGCTCGTTTCTTGCTTCTTTTCCTGTTGCTGGTTTTGCTTTGGGGGCTCTGGTGTTAAAGTTTGTCTGCCTTCCAGCTTATTGTCAGAGTCTGGAGTCATTATGTGACGCTGAGATGAGGCCCTGTCATCTGACTGGGCAAAGTTGGACCTTTTCTGTTTGCTGTTGTTGACCTGTTCCGCCCGCAGTGCCATCTCTGCCTCGAGGATTGGAGGAGTCTGATCTGGGACAAGAAACTGTTGCACGAGGTTGTCGCTCAGTTTGCTCGGCTGAATTGGGGAAGTAATATAGAGTTGATTAAGCTCTTTGGATGATATAAAACGTTTACTTTTTAGTAGCTCTTACTAGCTAGCCTCTTCAAGGCAATGCAGAGGTATTTGCATAACACCCCTCAGACACAAGATATTAAAATTTGCTTTACAAAACAAATACATTGAGTGAATTGACATTTAAAATTACTACACAAAGATTAAGGAAACAGTAAAATGAGAGGTTAAGACCATCTGATAGTTGAAATGATCTAGAATGCCGATGTATTTTTAAGATACTTTTTTTTGTTACTAAAATCAAGTTTGATTTAGCTTGGGAAGCGGAAAAAAGCACAAAAAAACAAAGGTGGCTCTGAGTGCTACTGGAGGGCCCATGGTGAGCACATGGGGGATGTTGATGGCTCTCTACTCATTCAGGGATGTGAGATCAGAGCCACCTTTGTTTTTTGATTTCTTTCCCTCCTCTAATTCCTTTGTTACACCTACAGTGTATTAATCTCAGTGCTCCCAAGCATTGGTTACAATTGAAGAAGCCTCTTGGATGAGAGGCAAACGTCTTCTAGAAAACTTCCCGTCCAGTTGCCTAACCTGAACTTTCCAAACTTGACCATGACCTGGATGACTAAGAATCTTCACAGAGAGTTTTGATTTAGTTATAGACCTTATGTCACATTTAGTCTTTAACTATTTCATCTATTTGGTGTCTTCATTGTCAACAATAAAACCAGGACAAAACATGTTGAACTATATAGTTAGTGTTAGATATTTAGTGGCCCGAATATCGAGCCTTGAGGAACCCCACATTTGATCTTTGCTCATTCAGATTTATAATTTTTCAAATGCAAATAAGAAATTGAGATCTGCCAAGGAAAAATTACACAGTTTGGCTCCATCCATTTCTGCGGTCTACCCATGAGTTTACTACAATAATCAGTGTAAAATGTAGCACCGAGGTCCAGTTACACAAAAACTGAAGTTCATTACTGATAGGATTTTTTCCTTTCATGTATTTTTTTTATTGTAGCCGCTAATGTGTAAAACAGTCATGCAAAAGTCAGTTAATTTCTGTTCTTTTCATCACCCAAATAAAACAAGTTATAGTGAATGAAATTTGTTTAAACAATAGTATGAGGGGTTGCATGTTATTTAAATTTGTTTTATTCCATTAAACCAATATTTTAATGATTTGAGATAGTTTTTTTTTTACTAAGCCATGTACCAATGAACTTACAGCTCTCTCCTCTTTGACCTCTTTGACCTCTGGTTCTTTATGTTTGGTCTCCTTCTCTGAATCTCTGACGAGCTGTTTTAGGATGCCTCCTGGCAGAACCGACAGCGGTGGCGGAGGTATAGTTGCAGCCACAGGTTTGTTCTCCTCCTTTATCTGTTGTTTTAGAAATTAAAGGAATCAGACAGAATTTGACAGAAATAGGAAGTCATTGTGATGGGTACTGACTATGTGTACGTACAGCATGCTCGGTCAACAGTTATATCAAACCTTTGACATGGGATCACAGCTTTTATTTGCTGGATCAGGGGTTTACAAACCTGCAGCTTCAGAGCTGCAAGTGGCTCACTTAATATATTAAATGATGAACCAATGTCCTGTTTGTTTCCTTTTGTTCTTTGGCCCCACTTGCCTTAATTATTGTAGATCACTGATCGTGTGAAACCAGTTCAATCAACCGATCTTATCTACTATTGTAAAGAAGTGTTTTATTTTAATCTGAGTACCTTTTATAACATGCAGTTAAAACAAGCATTTCATATTTAAAGGGATCTGTTAATTGTCTTTAACAAAATGAAATTGAAGGGTTGAAGGTGAGCTTATAACATCTGTAAAAATCCTTACAGGTCAAAATCCGGAGGTGTGTGTCAGGATTTTAAAGATCGGTGCCCCCCCACTAAAAACATTACTGAAATCAAATCAAACTTTATTTATGAAGCACTTTTCCTGCATACAACAACGCAAAGTGCTTAACAAGGTAAAAACTGTTTAAAAACATGCCACACACAAAAGGTAAACATGGTTAAAAGGACAATAAGACACATTTGTCACCGTCACAGACACAAACAGTACCCACCCACCCAGCAACACGAACTCTAACCTCATAATTTTGTCACTCAACTGAAAATAAGAGTAAACATCTGGCTTGACACTGTTGTGAGGAAGCGGTACCTTGGGGAGGACAGAGGACAGCCCCACCACAACCACAGGGGGCGCTACCACAGCAACCACCCAGGGAAAGCCAGGGCCCTCCACAGGGATGTAGGATTTAGATGTTACATTTGAAATAGTTGCTTTTCTATTTCAGGCTCTCCGGGTCCTCCGTATAGCTTATGCATACCAGACAGGAATGATCACCATGGGAGCAACCCTGCAGGTTGAGCAGGCAGAGCCTCGAGCATGGAGGACCCCCATGAGGAAACACTGGAGTTAAGACTTAAAATGTCTAAACAGGCAATAGAAACAAATACGATCAAATAACCTTAAAATTACCAAATAAGGTAAGCAGGTAAATGTATGTAAACGAATGCATAGAAATTCAGGTCAAAGCTAAGCTTAAAAGGTGGGTCTAGAGCCTTTTTTTAAAGCATCAATGGTCTCTGCAGCCATGAGGTTCTGAGGCAGGCTGCTCCAAAGACCAGGACCATAATGGTGGAACGAAGTCTCCCCATACGTTCCGGTCCGGACTTTGGAAACAACTATGAGGCCGGTACCAGAGGACCTCAGAGCGCTGAGAGCTCATAATTTAAAAGCAGGTCCGATAAATAAGAAGGCCAAAGCCATTAAGACATTTATAAACCACTAAAAGAACCTTACAATCTATCCTGGTACCTTTAGGATCATTCTCACAAACAAAATCAGAGCAGTCATTCAGTTAAAGGAAAAAAGCCTTAAAATATGAAGGAGCCTCTGTGGAAAGTCCAAAAGTCCAAAGAGCCTCTTATGGCTCCAGAGCCACAGGCTGCAGACCTGGTCTGGAATCACAATGGTTTCCACCATGACTTTAGAGCTGCTCAGGTCCTGCAGTCTAACATTTATAACCGTTGTAACCGTGATATTTGCGAATAAGCATCCTTTAAATACAAGGCCTTTTCTGAATATGAAATTCAGAAATGTTTTAAAATAAATCTTAATGAACTCCTGGTTGGTATTTAAAGAGGTTATCGCTGTCAGGCATTAGGTTTAGTGACACTGACTGTGAAATAAAATGGACAAAGATCACGTGAAGATGTTCCAAACAAGCTCAATCAACCCTGTGTCATTTGGTATTTTCTTTGAGTCGTCAGGTTCTCAGTTTGTGAAATTTCTCTTAAAGAGTCTTTCTGTTTGCTCCTTTTTTGTTTTTTGTATAGTTAAATAATTTAAAGTGGATCATGAATAAAAGCCCTGATTCCGTCCCATTAATTTAATTGTAAATAAACCAGTTGTCCTAAATAGAGAGGATTTTTTTCATGCTTTTAATTAGAATATGTACTGTAATTAGAAAGCTCTCTGATTAAGGTGCTTCATGATGGGTTAACTCATAAAACTGATGAATGACTGATTCCTCACATATCAGTGAATACAGATGACCTAATGTGCTGCGTTTAAGTATCCTTCACGGCCATCATGATGACTTTCGCTCCTCCGTTTTCCACAGGGTTCAGGGGAAACATTAGAACGCGTTCTTAAGTATACGAATTAATTTGAATGAATTTTAATATCCTGACATGAACTTTATTTATCTAGAACAGGCAACCTGTCGCTCCTCATTACTTTGACTAAAAATAATGAAAGTAATTAGTGTTTTTAAATATAAATGCAATTAATACTAAAGAACAGAAGCAGTTTTTTTAATTTATTTATTTATTTATTTTTTTTAATAATTTATTTCACTGTTTAACTTTGCTCTTAATTACAGCATGAGACTGACCCTAAATGTCACTTAGCTTGACTGATGCTGATATTAGATCAGAATTCACCTTCAGTGTTTCAATAACCCTGAAAAAATAAAAACTTGTTTTGTCGACACAATATAATGATCCCAAATATAAATGGAAACTTGTTGGCAGTTTATTATCAGACCTTTGGAGAAATAGAGAAGATCGGTTTCACATCTAAGGAGCTCAGAGCCTTAAATCACTAATATAAGGTCGGAAACAATCAACATGCTTTGAATGAAAATGTAATACCTGATGTTTGCTAAAAAAATCTCTTTTTAAACCTGAAAAATAAAATGTTTGATCTTTAAAAATGAAATTTTCATTTTTTCTTTTGTGGATAAATATCAACATTCATCCTGAAACTAACATTTGTGACTCTAAGTGTGATTTTTCTAGACTGAGGGCTAAAACAGCTGTTTTGTTAATAAAGGTTGATTATCAGCATTTCTATGCTATTAATCTTATTATATTCTGTATATTCTTCAATTTGCTATATTCAGTCAGTATTTAAAAGTGCTGGTAAAAGGAACTTTCAAAATATCATGATGTCATATATAATTTTAATTTACCACATGAAAATATATTTTACCCTTCATGTAATGGAAATAACCTCTCGATAAAAGAGAAATGTAAAGTTTTTAGGAAAATGGCTGCTAATCAATTAATCGTCGGTCAGTTGATAAGATCAGTCAACTTTAGATTAATTTGTTAATCAATAAATATAAATTAAAGTACTTTTCAAGTATCTTTTTAGTGATTTTTAAAAGAACATCCTGAGACATCAAAGGTCAACTTTAGCGGCTCTGTCTGAACCTGCTATCAGCTAAAAGCTAA
>JAUZNJ010058108.1:6342-19931 GCA_034780135.1 Jordanella pulchra
GATAAAGAATTTCAAGAGGGTGTGATTACTTTCTCATACCTTACATAACTTATCACGTCCAGAGATACCTCTGATAAATATTGTCAGTTTGTGAATCATTATTGGAACCATTCTAAAGGCACCAAGGACGGTCTGCACACACAGCTGCCAGCAAAGCAACCAAACTAGATCTGTGTGTTTGTACGTGTCTGTGGGTAATCTTGAGTGTGTCTCCTCCTCATCCTTGCTGCCCTGTAATTCTCACACCGTTAATTACCTGTGATGCTTAGAAGGCACAGGCTGAATGTCTATTAGAGGTAATGCTGTCTAAGCCAGCAAGGAGATGCTCTGTCTGATAAAAGGCTATTCTCTGAGTATGTGTGTGTATTGGCTGTCATCCATCGCCTGTATCGCTGTTGGTATCTTTCTCAATAGTATTACACATCTGATATGTGTAGTGTCACTAAGTGAATTCAGAGTGTGCTTGTGGAAAGGTTGGGATCTTCAACCAAACTCAGTTTAGCTATTTTGTTCCCTGAATGGTTAGTCTGCAGTTTGTTTGGTTTTTATACCGATATGGAGGCACAGAACGCCACAAAACTCAGACTCACATGTTTATCTGTACAACTGGGATTTATTTTCTGTTACTCCATCAGCTTTCTACTGGTGTATTAGCTTGTTTACTAACATTACTTTGCCTTTATCTGCTGCCAAAAGATTGAGGTTGTTTAAATAGTGTGTGGTGAAGAGAGAGACCTCTACATTGTCTCTCTCAGACTGAACCAAAACATGTATTACTGCTAATACTATAAAGATAGCCTCTTTCTAAACCATACCCTTCTATACTGTTGATGTTTTATTTGAAGAAACAATAGTGCCAATAAAGGTGTGGATGAAGGCATCAACTTATGTTGAGTCACACATGTCAGATTTAAACACTGCACTAGAAAATAGGTGCTTATTTAATTTTTTTGCTTGAAAACTTGATATAAAAGTTAGCTTAAAATGCAGTCAACTTTTTAAGGTGCTTGCATGTATGAATTATCTTGGGGTAGGAGACGGTCGGAGAATTATGAAAACAATTCTCTGACTGTTCATATCCCAGTCAATCTGTGATCAGTTTTCCTCCATAGACCTTTGTGTTTTGCTGCTATTCTCTTAAAGAGCCACAAACATCAGGCTCAGGGAAGGAATTGATTCTGTCCACAGTAAACCTTCTGTTGTTTCTGAGGTTTCTATGTGTAAAGGATCAAATCTTTATCAGATTCTCAAATTATTTGAATGTCTCCTCCACTGATTAAAGCCATTCATCAGATCCTCCTCATTGTATTTCTCCAAATTTTAACCTGCCATTAGTCTTTGTTACTTTATTGAAGAGAAAAGGATTTTTTCCTAATAGATTAGATATCAGTGACAGTGTGATAGTTACCAAATATACAACAGTCGTCTAATTATTTTCGGTTCAGTTTTAATCCCCTTAATGCTACTATTATGCAAGATGAGTCCACTTGTTATCTTCATCCTAACCTCTTCTTCAATTCCTATCTCCCCAGAGCCTTTATGTGTAGCAGGATAACTGTAATAACTGTAGGCAGCGTCCCTTTATTGGATCTAGGTCAGTGCAGATGTGTGTGTGTGTGTTTCGTCTGTATGACATCACCTCCTTCTCTCTAAATAGCTCTCAGTAGCTCTGACACTATGGTGCAGGAAAGGGATTGGATGAGGATACTGAAACTCCACACTCATCTGCACTCTAATGTCTTTGCATGGCACGTGTAACTGAATTTTTTTGCAGGATATACCCCTCTGGTTCTCATTTCCCCCCACCCAAATGGCACAACAAAAATGTCATCCTTATGTGTGTGACGAGTGTATGAATGTAGGCAGTGCGGCACACCCGCAACCTGGGGTTAACCTCAGGGTTGGGCGTACTGTTACTCAGGATGCGACAAACCAGCAGCACGTGGCCTTGGTACCTCTCCTCTGCTTGGTTTTAAGATGATCCCATCAATTCAATGATAAATAATTGCTTTTATGATAAAAAGTCTAGCCGTCGTTCATCGGGTTAGCAATTATGCTAGCTGTAGCCATGTCTGCAATACAGTGATTCAGCTGTAAACCATGAGCCTGCAGTGCGAGGTGTGGATCAGAGAAGGAATGTAACGGGAGGGCAAGGGAAGGACAGAGTACCTGCAGCGTCAGCAGCATTTACAAACTCCATCCATCTTTAGTTACTGCTTTTACTCCATATTTACTTAATTGCATTGTCATTTATCTAAATAACTAGCCGATATTACCTCTGGGCCTTTTTTCAAATGTACCTACTGTATTGAATCTGTTAAGTGATAAATGAAAACACTTATACTGTATGGAAAGTCGTGACTGATGGTTATGGCTGTAATCTAACCCAAAGTTATGTTTTGTTTTTTTCTCTCTGTAGCCCAAACTGATGGCAAAGGACTTGCTAGACCTCGTAGCCTCTCACTTCAACCTCAAGGAGAAGGAATACTTTGGAATTGCTTACACAGATGAAACGTAAGGCACAATGAAATTGTATGAAAACAGAAATCGTTTGTGCATAAAGCGTTCTTATGTCATCTGGATAACCTGAAGTGTTTTCCACAGCTGGAGAAGAAATTTGAGGATTGTAGAAATATTGATGAATTCTCAAAGAAGCCCTAACAATAAAACTATATACACTCCAGTCTGTTCACAGGCAAATTTAAGAAACTTTATCAATATATAAATGCTTTATTGTTCCTTTTTTTACACCTGCTTCAACAAACCTACTGTCGTTTAGACAAGGCAGACAGCACTGTGAGGATCATGTTATTTGATTTCTCCAGTGCATTTAACACGACTCAGACTGACTTACTTTGTGAGAAACTCCAGAAGACTAAGGTGGAGGCATTGATCATTGCCTGGATCAAAGACTTCCTGACAAACAGACATCAGTTTGTTAGACTGAAGTTCAACTTTCTAGTCAAGAAGTCAGCAGCACAGGAGCACCACAGGGGACATTAATCGCACCATTCCTTTTTACCCTCTACACCTGGCATGTTACCTGCAGAAACACTCAGATGACTCTACAGTGATTGGGTGCATCAAAGATGGACAAGATCCTGATTACAGAGAGCTGGTGAACCACTTTGTTGCATGGTGTGGAAACAATTATCTCATCATAAATGTCAACAAAACAAAGGAGATGATTGTAGATTTCATAAGAAACAGGAACAAGTTGAATCCTGTTAACATTATGTTCACCTGGATAACAAACTCGACTGGAGATGAAACTGTTAAGCCGTCTTCAAGAGGGGACAGAGCAGATTGTACTTCCTAAGGAAGCTTAAATCCTTCTGCGTTTGCTAAAAGATCCTAAATATCTTCTATTAGTCTGTTGCGGAGAGTGTGATCTCTTCCTCCATCATCTGCTGGAAGGCCGACTCTGTTCTAGGAACTCCTCTGGAACCTCTGGAGATTATTTCACAGAGAAGAATTCTTCATAAAGTGAAGAAGATTATGGACAACAGTGAACATCCTCTTCAGGTTTTTATACAACGACAGTATTCAGTAAGAGGCTTCTCTAGATCCGGTGCAAAACGGGTCGGTAAAGACGATCCCTTCAGCCTACAGCTATCAACACCTGCAACAAATCAAGTTACTGCAACAATTAATTAATAATAATTAATTAATCCCTTTGGGATTAATAAAGTATTTTTTTACATTTTTGAGCTGTATTGAATTATGTTGTAAACATAGTAAAAAGGCTTGATGCGAATTGATGCATAAAGCTTATGATCAACGCTATTTAGATCAGCACTGTTATTTAGGTTTGGGAAAATAATGCAGTTTTAACTCCTAATAAACAATAAGGTGCTTTAAACATAAAACCTAATGAAACAGAAACAATAGCATAGTGCAATATAGATCATTTTGATCTATTGTGCAACTTTCTGATATTTTTCTGTGTTTTGTCAAGCTCAGCTTTGTTTTGAGCTCTGTTTGTTTTATCACCGTGTTTTTTATTAGCTTAGCTGTTGCAATTAAGAGAAATAATAAAGTAAGAGTTGCAGACTACTTTTATATGTTGGGCTGATTTGTTTTTGGCCTGTTTAAGTAAAATATTCCCATTTTAATTTTAAATCAGAAAGCAGAACTTCAAATTATGAAATGCTCCTTTCTTATGGTATGGAAGTGATTTCTTTTTCTGGTTTGCTTTTTGGACGGGAAGATTCTGCTGTGCTAGAAATGCAAAAGTGATAAACAAATTGCATGGCTTTGTGGTCTAGAAAGAAAAAAACACCATCGCAGGACAGCCATGCAAAAACGTAACTGATTTGCTTACAGTCAAACATCAGTCCTTGATTTCTCCTTTTCTCAAGTGCAAGTTCTGCTGTCTAGTAAGACTGACCTTTCCTCTTCACCCTAACATTTGTCATAGATACTGTTAGTAATGCCAACCCACTAAAGCAGCCCACTTTACTCTGGAGGAATCGCATCATTTCTTATGTTTCTACACAGAGAGCGTATACTGTTCTGCTGTCAAGAAGGGTTGGGAGCTGGGTGAGGGGGGGAGAGGATAGTTTGAAAGGGATTAAACACAGGAGACCATGCAGGGTTACCAGGGTGACATGCTACCGCTGCAGTTTTTCTCTCCAGCTGTAAAAAGAGCCATACAAGAGTTAGGTGGGACATCGTACCCTTTCAACTTCCTTCTTCATTTCTTTACATATTCTTGTAGCTAATTGCGTGCAGCATCAACCTAAAGACATATCAGGATGTGATAGCTTGGCTTCATTTTATATGTTGAGCAATTCCTTTCATTCTTCCTTCAGAATATTCCAGAAGAGTTGCTATTACCGTTCACTAATGCTTTAATTGTTTTAATGTTTCTATATCTATTTTCAGTAGTGCTGATGATTAACGATTGAAGCGATTTCATTTTACTGTTGAATAAAGGTTCTGTGTGTCCTTTCTTGTCAGTTTTCCCATTTTTTCTTTTATTATTCTATACATTGAGAAATATTTATTCGAATTTTAAAGTTTATTTTGATGATTTCCGTAAGATTTGTTTCAAAACCCTATTTTCTGTGACAATCGTCTTGTGTTTAGTGAATGTAGTCCATTTGAATTTTAAATCAGTGCTGGTAATGGATCTTTAGATATTGTGACCTCATTTAGAAAAACTGATGTCAGTTCCTCTGCTGCTCTGGAGTATGAAAGTGGCCCCATCTCATAAAAAGTCATTTACATTTCCATTGTTTGATATTTTTTTCTCATATTAAAGAAGCCTGTTATATTAGATTTAATGAAGTTTAATGAATGTGTATGCATCTGTCCTGTTTGTCCAAACAGCTTTAGTTAATAGTATTTGTTGGTTGTTATCCTCTACAGGGGCCACTTTAGCTGGCTTCAGCTGGACCGAAGGGTGTTAGAGCATGAATTCCCCAAAAAGTCTGGTCCTATTGTTCTCTACTTCTGTGTCAGGTAAGTCTTTTTTAACTTCAATTTCCATACTTTCATGATTTATCTTCCTATTAGCTGTGTGAAAAAAGGACGGTTGCATGTGTGCTTTTGTGCACGCACATATAGTAGGTTCTTGAGTTGTAGCAAAGGATTAATAAGATAAGTTATGAAATAGGTTTGACCTCAGTGCTTAACTTCTGCCACAGTGTTGTTCAGCCAATCACGAACCTTTTACTCTGACTCGGTATGATTTGCATGTAAATCTTATGCAAAATACCTTGTTGAAGCAAGAGTACTGTTTAAAACAAAGCATCTCTGTACTGAAGATCATTAAAGAGACTTAATGAACTTAAGGGAAAAAGGCACATTTTAAGTGATTTAGTGAATTTATGGGGGGAAAATACTGCCTTGATGACCAGAACTCCAGTCAAGCAAGTTTGGTAACTAGAAATCAGTCTTTTATATTGCTATGGAAAAATTTTCTCCCACTTTTAGAATTATTGTAATTTAGACCAAATCAAAGCTTTATGTAAGAATAAGCCTTTTTAAGGTGAAGCCTAAGGATTGGTAACGTACTGATACCTGGGAGTCGGTGTCAGTATGTTTCTTACCATGCTAACATCATCTTGAACTCTAGGCTTGCTTTATCAGAGCATCTTCATTGTCCCTGCTTATATAAAGTGTTTCAAACATTTTTCCTCCCATGTGGACTGTTAAAGATGGCGATTGGCTTACACATTCAGGCAATGAATGCAGGGGTTGAAGCAGTAGATCTGAGCCTTTCTTTGGCCTAAAGAAAATCTTGTGCTTAACCAGATGCTTTCTCAGATTAAACATATTCCAGCCGCTGGCCATGCACTTCGCGTCACTAATATTGCAGCGAGTGTAATCTACGTGGCATTTTGAGAGAAAAGACACACTTTTCAGCACTTTCTATTGGCAGTGCTTGTTTTGTTTACTTTACCATCGGCTATCTGCGTCATCGTGCCCTGGCATTAAAAATCGCCCTCTTTTCCACTCTCTCTGTCTCACAATGATGGGTTTTGATACCAAAGCATCGTACCCTTTGATTTTATCTAAATTTATCTCAGGGCCATAAACGCACAGCCAGATACTGTCGTTCTAGATCTTCTGGCTTAGTGCAGAATTTTTGCTACCAATTACAGCAAGAATTTTGTTCTTAAACTTTCTTTCTTTTTATTTATTTTTGTCATAAAAGCAGTGCTTATCATAGTATTTACTAAAACCATACGTAGAGGCTTGAGGTATATTAAGGACCTTAGATATTATAAAGGTTTAAATGTTTCCTGGGTAACATTTAAAACAAAGCTAACCACACAAAGACCTGACTATATACCAAAGCCCCATTCTCTGCTCATGACCATATTTAGAGAACAATAGATACGGCGCACAATGTGATGTAGATTTCACTGATACCTGACGTCTTACTCAAAACCTGGTTTGTATCAAATGTCAGATTCAGAATTGTTTTAAATGACAAAGTTTGTATATGGTGGCAGTGGCTTGGGTAGGGTGAAGGATGAGGGTCCCGCTTTATGTATTTACATAGAATAATAGGTGTTTGAGGTTTGGGGAAGGGGGGGAGGGATATTGTGAACTTTGACACTATTTTGAAGCTGCACTCCCCTTTCCACGCCGACACAGTTCAAACCAGACTCTAACCTCAATCTTTGCAAATGTCACACTGGGTGAAACCTCTCTCAAATACTTCCCAGCCACATGTTATAGATTCACTCACTAGACCTGCACACTCCAGGCTTGGCTTTGGAGGTAATCATTCCAAATGTCAGGCCTTTATCTCTTATCTCTCATCATTTAGTCCAATAGGAACAAGACTCATGGTTTTCTGCGCTTCTGTTTGCGCGGAAAATACAATTTTCCTGTTTCTCTGGTATTTATGTGTTGATTAGTTCCCTATAAATGCGTGGCACCTTAGCCACCTTAGGAGGGCTTTGTGTCATCTTGCCCTGCAGTCTGTGTTTGTGGATATGTGTGCGTCTCATTTGCACTGTGGCTTTAATTAAATGTTCACAATGATTATTGACAAAGCTCCTCACATTTTCTCTTGCAGCTCAATATGTGAGGCAGTTCAAACTCTCAACTATCGATCACCCCTACAAGCCTGTACGCTGAATACCTATACACACAAACACATCCTGCTGATCCACATGTGCTTCATGTAGATATGTCTCATTGTATACACTTATCTCACCTACTTTCATACACCACGCAAAGTATTTACACCCTTGAGCTTTTTAGTGTCTCCTTTGAAGGACTCCCCTAGATACTTAATGTCGGCCTTCCTTGAGCATGGCCATAAATGACAGATTTAAGATGTTTTTCTATTCTCCAAAAGATGCTAACAACTTCGTCCTTCATGGAACAGCTGTGTCTGTGCTAGCTCGAGCTCAGAGGATTTATATTTACTGATTAGATGACTTTTAAAGCATTTGGTTGTACTAGGATTTCCTTCAGCATATAGAAGTCTATGTTTAGAGATTTTAGAAAATGTTCATCATTTTTGGTAGAGCTAAAAAAAAAAGCATCATGATATAGGCTTTTCACATCAGATGATTTATATAGTTATTGATTAATTTTTTTGTATTTTTCATATTCAAGCTAAAATACCAGGTGGGGGGGCAATTGCTCAATTTGAATTGTATCACTTATCCTATTTAGTTCAGGTTGAAAAGCTAAATCCTTTTCTCTGCCTACATCACCCAGAATGCCATGCTGCATTAGATAGGAGTTCAGTGAAAGAGTAGGGCGTATTTTCTACTTATATTAATTGTGTTACCTTCCCTATATATATTATAAGCGTTGGAAATAACCAGTCCTAATTTTTGTTCAATTCAGCATTAATCGCTTTATTTTTGTCAAATGAAGCTCCTGTTCAACTTACCAGAGCTTGAATGGGACAAAACGTCTCCAAGTTCAGCGTGTACGGAGGCTTTTTCTGTTCATTTGTACTGGAGTGTAAAAATTTGTTCTTATACGGGTTTTGATAAAGCATCACATGACATATGAAAGGGCGTGTGAGAGCATCTGTAGCGCTCCGAATCTTTTTTGATAGATTTCCACTCGAGTAGCTTCCAATGTGTGGGCTCCCAGTGCACCACTCTTGCTCCCCTCTGGGTCTGCATGTATTCATGAGCTAAATTTAGTCGGTATTATTATGTTAGTACCCTGCTCACCGCTCTGTCAGAAGTGGGTTACTGTGCTTCTCTCAACAGTGTTGCTGAGAGTGTCTGTGTGCGTGTGTGTTTTGGTACCAGATGATTTTCCCAATGCTTCACAGCAGTCGACAGACTCTGAACATTAAAAGTCTGTGAGCGTTATGTGAGAGCAGGTGTCTACTTCTTCATTTTGGAGAATGTGTAGACAGTAACAGACTAATAGTGAATAAAAGCCAGCCAACACAGGAAGATGGATAATTTGTGTTAAACTAAAGAGATGAATGTTCAGTTTTTGGTATTGTGCGCCCTCCTCTGGTCATTTAAATTATTATATGCCATTACAAGAGAAAGACAGCAACCAAAGCTAATGTGAAATAAAGCTCCCAGATGTTTATTTGTCAACTTAACTAGCATGCTTTGGTTTTCATGTTTTTTATGAACTTGTTTTTGTGCTTTCAGGTTTTACATTGAAAGCATTTCATACCTGAAAGACAACGCAACAATTGAACTGTTCTTTCTCAATGCAAAGTCCATCATTTACAAGGTAAACGCTTTACATTGTTTTTTTCTTTTTCATTTGGATTTTCATTGCTGTCTCGTTGTTTGGATGTGTTCTATAGAAGTATCCAAACCCCATGTAATCATAGTGCTGTTGAAATGTTTGTGTATGCTCATCACTGGCACAATTATTTTTCAGATTGGAATAATTAAACAACAATCAATTTTGTACAGGATTTAATTGGATTTTCTCCAATTGATTATATCCATCCACAAAACTGTGAATATCCTTTAACAACATGAAGACAACATTTTCTGTAGCTATCAACCTGGCCCTGGCAAAATTACAGTCTGATATCTGACCACTCCTCTCATTCTAAATTACTTTTTCATTTGTTTGTTTTCTGGTATAGACTTAGCTATTAAACAACATTCACGCATTTTCAACATAATTGAGGCCGTGGCAATTTCAGAAGTGTGTTTTTAATGTTTTTATCCATCCAAAAACAAGTTTAAACATGTTTTAGGTCATTTATTTAGACGACAATGTAGTTAAAAAAGGTATGAACTTTAAATATGAAAATGTAAAGGAAACAATTGCTTTATTTTACATTTTTTAATTTGACATTTCAGACCTAATATTGACATTTTATCCATAAGCATTTTGGAGACTTAGATGCAAAGTAATTCAAAGGGGGCCATTGTTCTTACCTTAATTCAAATGGCAGAATAAGACAGCTTCAAATTTATGATGATCGGTAGTCTTTGAACCAAGCTCAGTTAAAATGAAACAAAACTGCATCAAAATGTTGTTTTTTTTTAAGTGAAAGAAAGGAACCGATGATTTTAGAGTTAAAGTTTTTGAGTTTAAAGAATTTTTTACTTAATTTCTCTTCGTCATCTTCCTACATATGATGTGTTTTTCTCTGAAGTTTTACTGCTTGTTCTCCAAAGCCCTTTTATATGCCTCAGAAAGACATTATGGGCTAGAAAAGTTAATCTGAATGATTAAAAGGACAATTAACCTATCCTAAAAACAACAAAGCTATTTAATCTGAATTTATAATACTTGGTCTGTCAATAAATGGTATCTTATCATTCCAGGTGAGAGGAGTGGTAGCCGACCACTCCTCTCACGTAAAATGGTCGCTAGATACACAGAGTGAAACTGGTTGCATATCTAGTTTAAGGTATGGCAGGACCTAAAGACACCATGCTTTCACCCTGCAACTTAATTCCTAACTTGATATTCAATCAAATATAGTTGGAGCTGTATATATAATTGTACAATCATTGTGAATACATTAGAATATGAACAAAAAGTTTATTTATTCAGTGACCATGTATAGATTTAAGCCTTAGATCTTGGTAATACTTATTTTGAAAGAGGAGTTTTAATTCTGACAAACAAGCCTGTTTGGAAAATGCTTTGAGTTAATTGGGAAAAAAAATCAGTTTTAAATTCAATTTTTTACAGTAACTTTATTTTGTTTAATGTGAGGTTATCTGTTGATTCATTTTTCCAACCTAAAGAAAATCACTGGAACGCTTAAATCAAAGCTCAACATATTGTTTCCATTAGTGTTTGTATGTTAACCTTGGACTGTTATTGTAAAACAAAGATTGTCTACGGTTTGAGACCATTTGAGTCAAAGTAGCTGGAGTGCTTAAAGAAGTTATTTTTTTCTTTTTTTAAAGCTTTGATGTTTGAACCATCTTTTTAGAGACATATTTCCCTTCAGCCTAATTTTTGACCCAAATGAAAAAGGCCACATGAGGAAAACTTGTGTCTTTGTCCTGCAAACTATTTTGATGAAGCAGAAAATCTGAACCGTTTGCATCAGCTGTTAGCCATCATGCTGTGTGCTGCTCCACATTCCAGCAGTTAGCAAATGATTTGACACATTTACTGCCATATGGCACTGCTGAAGCACATTTATTCAGGCTTAGAAATTCCACTTGAAAATATAAAAAGCTAAATAAAAATATACATGTATTTATATCATAAAACACTTGAAAAGCAGAAAAAATATTGTACACAAGATAATTACTGTTAATTGTTCCTCCCACTCATGTGTGTACACTTTCATCACTACTTTATTCACAGCTGTTTTTAGCAATTAAGTGTTTTGCCCAGAAGAGGGCGTAATACTCTGAAAGGGTTCAAATATTATTTTCTGTTTTAATCAAAAAGCTAGTTTGATAGTTGAGTTTCTATAAAGATTGATGATTTTTCAGCATTGGCAATGACAATAATGATAATAATTGATCCAAATGTGCTGATTTACAACAGTTAAAAAAATGCTTGAAATCCTTTATTATTTGCATAAAAATAATTAATTATAAATGGAAAAGATAAAGTGTTGTTTTTAATAGATGTGAAGTATTATAGCAATAATTAGCTGAGAAGCAGCACAGCAGGTCCCACATGTATTACGTTAACTAAGTGGACTAGTAAAAAAGTTTTTTTTACTTCTTCTAGTTTCAGTATAAGATGATCAAGACCATTTTAATCATTCTAAATAGCAGGACTTAAATGCAGTTTAGTCCTTTGAACATAGCCCAGTATTTTGTTTCACCACAGAAGAACATAAACTTAAGAGGGGGAAATAAAACAAAGGTAATTTGTGGTCATCCTGGGTGGTATACCCACTGTGGGTTTTCTCATTCTCGTATTTCACCCAGACCGTCTGAACTTCTAACTAATTAAGAAGCGGATTGTCAAGCAGCATTCCTCACATGCCTTACCCACTATTCACATCCTGTTGACCCTTTATCCCTTTGTCCAGTTTTGTGTTTGCAGATGTTATCTCACACATAAGTGGTAAAAATGTAAAGCAGCCAGTCAGATATTAGCATTTTTTTACCCCTTTCATACAATTTAGCCTGATTATTTTTGGATTATTTTCTATTATGTCTGTTTGTTTGTTTGTTTTTTGTTTTATTTTCAAAAACCCCAACCCCACTTTATTTCACCTTTTCTATCTGATTGAAGATATTAGAGAAGTGAGAAACGTTAACAGTTATCTACTGAATTTAACAGACCAGGTCTGATATTAATTTGGTTGCTAGCGGCTAAACAAAATGTCATTCAAGTCTTCTGGTTTTAATCTGCTCTTGTTTTTGCAGGAGCTCATTGAGGTGGACAGTGAGGTGGTCTTTGAATTGGCCTCTTACATTCTGCAAGTAAGGAATAGCTTTTGTGTGTGTTGTAACCTGAATGTGAGAATGTCTCCCATTTAACGTTGTTATTGCCTCCAAATTAATCCTAGTAGTTGAGATATTCCATAGGCTGACGGAAGCTATGATTCAGTTCAATAGGGACTGTTATTTCTTCAACAGCTTTTTAATCCAATTCAAAATGTATAAACTTTCATATTCTGTTTATTTTTTTAATGAACTGATTAAACCTAAATCAGCTACTGTACTCCAATCACCAGTCATTGTTGTGTTGGAGGTATTTAAATCCATTCAACATTTCTTGGCTCTTGAAAGTTTTCCTTCTGACTAAATATTTCATGAAATTGTAGTTTTTCATCATTATTTTATATGTTACCATTACTGCTGATGAAATATTCATGCCCGGCAGTAAAAATGTTTCAGTTAAATACATTTTGAAGTGATTGGGAAAAAAACCTGAGTTTCAAGATAAAAAACAAACTACTAATTCCCCTTCATCCTTCTCTGTCCCTAGTTGTCCGTCAGAGCAGGTCACTGAATTAACTGTGATTAGGCGAGGTCACGTTACACAGAGTGCACTGAATGGTTTATATTTCTGTGTGTTTGAGTGTGTGCAGGTGCAGATGTTCAGTATCAGGTATCTGCTCTGCTGTACCTCAAAGGTTTCCCTCTAAATGGATGTTTATTGTTTATTGCTCATCCGCCTCTGCAAACAGAACATAAACATAGTATTTATGGTCATTGCTCAGTTATAGCTCATAATGTCTAATGCGTTTTACTGATTCATTCTGCTTTTCTTCCACAGGAAGCTAAAGGCGATTTTACCAGGTAAGCACTGCTGAATGGCAAACCCAACTCATATACTACAAAATTATACTTAATAATCCCTGGTTACTGTCCTTTGGCTGGTCAGTGTAAAGAATGTGTCTGAAAGGACGACTGTCTGTGTTGAACCTGAAAGCAGAAGCAACAGGGAGACAATGAGGCAGATTTCAGCTGTTTATCTGCTTCTTTTCTCCTTTGATTATCTTCCTCACTCCTTTAGTAACTTGCATCCTGTGCAATTTATTGCACCTGCATTTTCTTCTTATATCATTTGAACTTGGATACTCTCCTTTTCCTTCACATATAGAGGTAAATAAAGGCTCAAAAATGCAAGTTCTTTGATTGTAAACGGGATTTCTAAGGGTTTTCTTTAGGCGATAACTTTCCTTTTGCTACTCTGTGCACGATCCCTAGTCATCATCAGATCCTTCCACATAAAGCTGC
>JAUZNJ010058108.1:23096-56662 GCA_034780135.1 Jordanella pulchra
GTTTCGTCCAGTTTTCAGGTCGGTGAGTCTTCATTGTAGTTTTGACGAGGATTTAAAATGTGTCACAACTCTGTGTAGACTTTTGATGAAGCATCCTGTCCTGAATTTATTTCTGCCTTTCCAAGGGGAACCTTCCTTCCACTCAGTTTATGTCTGGAGGAAGATCTTTACCTCTTTGGTTCAGCCTTGCATGAAGCACTATTAACCTCATCAAAAACCCTGTAAACCTGCTAGCCATCTAACATTTCCCTGTTTGCCACTTATCCACTTCCTGAATGTGCCCACCTTTTAATTTGGACCTTTAAATGTAAATTGTCTTATTAAAAGAAGAAATCCTGAGGGTTACATCGTTAAAACAATACTAACATTCATTCCACTAATCGTAATCCTAATTCAAAGACACATTAACACCAGAACATACTCAGTAGGTGAAAAGCTTGTCATCATTCTACAGAGAAATCTTCATCCATTTGCTTCTGTCATTTTAGCCTCTAATCCAGTCGCCATTAAAGAACAGAAACACATGAATGAGTTTAAGGGAATGCAGAGAGAGATCGTAGCAATCCATCATAAGTGACTTATCAAGTAGTCAACAGCCATGGCTACAGTCACAGTGTGAGTCACTGCTTCGTTATGCTTCAGAAATCACACATGAAAGTTTTTAGGAGAGGAGACTGGAGTAATCCTGCCTCTTTATGCTGGACTGCTACAGCATCACAGGTTCAGTTGAACCCCATTTAGAACAGAGCGTCCACAGCTGCTGACAGCCAAGTCATCAGCATATATGAACTTCCTTTTTCCTGTTGAACAGGTCATGACTTTTTAGATTTTTGATTAGTCACCTATTTGGCTCGAACCAGCAGTAATCAGTGACTCAGATCAGCCTATCGATCATCAGTACCCGGACTCAAGAAGGTGGAGAAACATCATTAGTCAACTTAAAAACATATAAACATTTAAAACACAGGCAACTATTTTTTTCTTATAAAAGAGAAATAAACTTAATGCATCAGTTGTAGAGTCCATGATGACTAAATAAACTTTAAAGACTGATTGAGGCTACCTAGTGGGCACCATCTGGAGGTCATCAGTTTATATATTGCATGTTTTAATTCACATCTCCTTCATTTTTTCTCATGTAACTTTGAGTGTATTCAGTTTATTTTGTTAGGATTTTATATGATGGAGCAAAACAACATAACTCATTATTTAAAAGAAAACTTTTAGAAACAAACATACTAATAGGAAAGCATGAATGTTTTTGATTTTGTTTTAATCTTATAATCTGAAACTCGCCATCATTTTCCCTAAAAATACAGCCAGAACTGCAAAGGTTCAGAACATCATAAACTCCACTGCAAATGAAAGGATAAAGAAAATACTGCTATTGAAACTGTTTTGTTCTTCAAATAAAGTACATATGAATGTTAAAGATTTTTACTTTAAATTGGACAGAAACAAACCATTAATAAAAGGAAGTGCGTTCAGATTTATATGCAGCTCCATGACTGCTGCATTTAGACCTGTACAGAAGTATCCAAACTCGCGGGCAAAACGATTGTGTTTCCTGCTCACAAGTCAAAGTCCAAAAAAAGAAAAATACATCACATTACTGCCGCTGTCCTGACCTGTGTTATTTAAATCTTGGGTTCTTCTGTAATCTCCAGGGAGTCTGCTACACCAGAGAAAGGCATTTGCACTCTATCAGAACTGACCTTTTTCATCTGTGATAGATGTGCTTTTGGTTGTGCTGACATTATTATGAGACAGGCGAGGTTCTGTACACATGAGCGCTCTGTTCTGTGATGAATAATGACCAGTCACTTCCTTTGCTTGTGTGTTTGTGCCATTGTGTAGGAGTAGACTACAGCCAAGAGGAAGAGGGTCTGCATTGTGTGCAGATGTACATGAACAACACTAATAACAGAACCACCCAGTGGCTTTTACCTTAATCATAAAAACAATGTAGTTGTGGAAAAATCACAAGGGATATAAAGGCCTATAGAACCTTAAAGTAGGTCTGAAATAATGAGACAGTAGATTTAAACACAATATAAACACTTCATGTTTAAAACTTACATTAAAGGAACAAAACTGAAAGAAAACAATAAAGCAAAGTAAAACTAAAACAGTTAAATAAACATTTTTTATAGGCTCCCCCTGGAACAATGGTTCTTAAACTGAATTACAAGAAGACATCGTCTCTTTAACAGATGAAATTTCCTGCTAGCATCGAGTAACTGATGAACCTTTATAAAGAGTCAGATGATAAAGAGCAGATTGGTCCGAGGTAAAAGAAAACCAACAATGAACCACTTTTCACAATCAGGATATGCAGAATACTCTTCATCAACGTTTAACACTTTGAACCATAATGAGAAGCTGAAGCTTTAGGTCTTGTGAGTCTCACTTTCACCAACAATATTCAGGTGATAGAGTCAGAATTTGGTTTAAAAAGTGTGGATTCATCCCACCTTCTGCTGTAACGATAGGGGACGTATTTCCTTGGCGCATTTTTGGCCCTTTTGTCATTGATGAGCATTGTTCGAACACTTTTTGCATACCGGATTGAAATTCTGACTTTAACTGTCCCTCCATGACGTCATTGTAGTCATTTTCCGATGGGCACTTCCAGCAGAATAATGCAATACATTACCATGCTCAGATGTTCTCAAACTGACAACAAGCTGACTGAACCCTAAAGACTTCTAAAGTCACCAGAGTTCATTTCAATAGAGTTTGTTTGAGATCTGGTGGAAATAGAAAACCACATTGTAGATTTACATAATCAAAAACAAAATGATTAAACTACTCACCATTTTTGTCTGTTTTGGTGCCTGGGCTCTACATCTCAGTTAAGTCTTTTGTTTACATTGTAAATGATTGATACAGAAAACGTATGAGTACCAGTTACTAAAATTCAGCACCACTAATTTGAGAGCCATGGCCCTAGACGACCCTTTGGAGCGCCAGTCTTATCTCATAAAAAAAAAAAACGCACCCACACGCGCTCAACATCTGCCCTGCCTACTATATTTAGCACCACGCTACATTAGCACTTCACACTCCCCTGATGGTTTGAAGTATAGCAGGGGTTTTGATAAGGCTGCAGATTTTCTTTCTCTAGACATCTGCCTGCTTATAGATGCAAATACATCAACATTATATTTATTTACATATTTGGTGCAGTTTCCTTCTGCTTAAATTAAGTTTCCTATCCAGGGGATCTTTTTACTTTATGTCCTTCATACTGTTTGCTATTCATCGTATCCTTTAAGTCTCAGTCTTGCTGATTGATGCCAAAAGTTCTTGATGTTTGGTCACAGAAAGTTTTGTGTAACAAAGCAATTGTAGTTCAAACACCAGGCCCATAGAAAGCCTTACTCTTACACAAACACACACTCACACCACAGCCTCTACGCAAACCCTCTGTTACACACACACCTCCCAACTGCAGCCTGGAGCTGAACACAGAGTCCCTGAGGGAGGGAGGAGGGGTCACTAGGAGGGGATAAACTCCCCTCCTCGTTTCTAAACCCTCCCAGCAAAACTTCTGGAGAGGAGGAAACTTAACTTTACTCACTTTCTCTGCACAAACACACACATGGCTCCAGATGGTGAACACACACCACCTGAAAACTCCTTTCCTCTGACGCCTGGAAGGACTGAACCTACCCACTTGCTGTGGAGCGCGTCTTTAGGGAAGCTTTCCCACACAGCTGGCTTGGACTTTATTTCACAGAGAGGCAAATGGTTTATGGAGGAGACAGAAGAGGAATTAAAAAAATAAAAAAGAAAACAGCCTCCTTCCGCTCACGCTGTCTTCCTTCAGTGTGAAGTCATCCTGTACTGGGATCCTTTGTGGAAAGACCGCCTGTTCTGGACCTGATCATAGAACTTCAGATTTTAGGTCTCCTCTTACCGTTTCCTCTTTATCAGCTTTTTTTTTTTCTTTTCTCCCTGCTTCTCTGTTTCCTCCGCACGCTCCTGCCAAACAAAAAGAAAAAGTCTGGGAAGAGATCAGCTAAATGCTGTGAGGGTTTAATGTGAAGCACGTTTTCTTTTTCTTTTTGACGCCGTCTGTTTCTCCTAAATCTCAGGTGTTTCAATGGCGTCAGCTGGAGAACCTTTACTTCAGAGAGAAGAAATTTTCAGTGGAAGTCCATGACCCCAGAAGGTAACTTTATATCACAAACTCTTTAATCATTTTATGGTCTTGTCTTTTTATATTGACTTTGGGTTTTTAGACCATCGTTCAGTCATTTCTGGGCTCATATGTTTTTAGAAAACGTATACTAACTAAAATGATTTTCCTTCCTGTGGCTTTTTATGTTAAATTATTAGTCACTTATATGGAGGACATGCAAAGATGAAAAAACGATATGTATTATGTTTGAGGCATGGAAAGAGAGCCTTGAGTCTAATATAGTAAAAGCTTCAAAATTTGTCTTGGCAGCGCAGCAGAACGTTGGGGGTGCCATGATGGAGCAGATTGATAGCCTGAAACTTAAACATGTGTTCACACAAACCAACACTAACCGGAGCAAAGGGCTGGTAGATTATAAGAGAAGGAGATGTGGCTGTATGGTAGCTCTTTGTAGAGGAAGTGACTTCTCTTGTGTTTATTTAACATGCCTGTATATGTGGAGCATTATTCTACTGACAGAAAGGGAGAAAAAGAGACAGACGGGGTGAAACAGGGAGCAGCGGTGGCTTCTTAAAAGGAAGCTGTCATTAGAGCAAACTGCTCTGCTGCTTTGTTTTGCTACAGATGTGTATTTAAAAAAGAAAGGGTAAACAATTCGGGACATTGTGTGTGGCTTTACTAAAAAAAAAAAAAAAAACATCTCTATCATTATTTGACATTCTCAGTAGCAGCAAGAGTCACTAGAGAAGTTAAACCCTTGTATTCAGTGTATATAAGGAGGCCTTGTGTCCGTTCTTACTGTAGGGCGTCGGTAACGAGAAGGACGTTTGGACACAGTGGCATCGCTGTGCACACCTGGTACGCCTGTCCTGCTCTCATCAAGTCCATCTGGGCCATGGCTATCAGCCAGCATCAGTTCTACCTGGACCGCAAGCAAAGCAAGGTCAGTCCGAAAGCATCAAACCATGTAAAAGTCAGAGTCTTAACGGGTTAATCTCATTAAAGTAGGATCGTTTCATAACGTTTTTGTTGCATTTATTTTCATTTCATGTAAAGAATTTTTTAGTGCAAAAAATCTGGCCTTGATGTACTGTGGCTTACTACATAGTTGATGCTGTTGCCTTCCATTTTCATTTCAACCTTGACTTCCAAATGAAATACAAAGTTTACTTCCATCTCCTTGTTTTAGGAAAAGTTTCTGTTTCATCTGTGACTTAATAGAAAGCATTTAGCTGTTAGCAATTTTCAAATCCTAAAGTCCATGATAGTATCTTTGTGTTCAATGGCTCTGAGGCGTTGACTCTCAGGGCTGCTTTCCACCAAGCGTTCAAATAGGCTTGCTTTTACAGTGATCTCAGAGCTGCAGCCATCTCAATTATTTCTTTAACTTTTTTGGAACCACACTTTTTCCTTCCCCTAAACTTTCCATGAATGTTTTTGGATACAGTTATTTGTAAATGTATTTCATCTCATAGGGAGAACTCCATTGTTTTTGGCTATAACATGGTCGTTACTGTTAGCAGTTCTGTGTTCAGAACTGGTGTTCCTATAAAAAAAAAACTCAGATTAGTTTTTTTTAAATATCAGAATGAACAGAAACACATCACCTACTTTATTTTCTCTGCATAGCTTTATATTTCTGGATTGAAATACTGAAATAAATGCACTTTTTTTTTCAATTCTACTCTGTATTGAGATGCAACTGTTTGTAAATGATATGTTTTTGCTAACCTTTCTGTTTTTTTATCTTTGCAGTCAAAGATCCATGCTGCACGGAGTCTGAGTGAGATCGCTATAGATCTCACAGAAACAGGAACCTTAAAGACCTCCAAACTGGCTAACATGGGGAGCAAGGGCAAGATTATTAGTGGCAGCAGCGGCAGTTTGCTCTCCTCAGGTCAGTGCGAGCGAGTGTGACTGAGTGCAAAGGTGAAAAAAAAAAATACAAAATCAGAAAAGCTCTAAGAAAACATGTATGTGTTGGTATGGGCAGCGAGGGGCTTTGGAGGGACAGAAACAGCTGTCACTGGAAAGGAACACTCATTCTCTGTTGTATGTTCTCACGCATATACTGTACAAACACCCCGCCCTGTGCCTTTCAGTATGTATGGAATACCTCTCCCACCCTCCCTGTCACAGATTCATCCTCCAGAGGCCCATGCTTCCTCTAAATTTAGGGAGGGAGAGAATGAAAGGGCAGCGGCACAAATTCACCACGGCCTTTAAAACAATGCTTATCAGTGCTAAACTAGCATTGAACGGAACAGGAAGGTTTGTGTTTTTCAGCTAAACAAGGATTGAAAGGAAAGTGCCCTTTGAATGCCAGAAGGCCATTTTAGATTGTAAAAAGAAACAAGACAGCAGCTACCTGGTGAGCGGCTGCTGCCCCGTCACCTTTACAGTCCTGCTCAAATTTGAGATGTAACCATGTAAAAAAAAATCATTAAAAGCACAACAATAGGTTTTACTCAATGTAAAAAAATATGCTTGACTCATTTAAACAAGTAACTTGAAGTATTGAAGTTATTCTTACAATTTGATTTACATGTAAAATTTGATGCATATGTGTTTCAACTTTCAGGTGATGCAAAGGAACAACGTTCCAGACAATAGTAGATCTGCAGCTGCATAAAGAAAGAAATGCTGCAATACTAAACAATGTTGAACTCTGTTTAGTTTTAGTTCTGTCAGTCATTCGAGGTTTTGACATTGAAACCTGATGAAACAAAAGGATTTTGCTTTGTATGTTTTTTGTAAAACATTTTCTCAGCACTGGTTACTTTTCCATGATGTGAAAGGCCATCCACACCGTGCTGTGTTGTTTATAACGTAGAATACTACCAAAAGGCCTGGCACCATCTCCGGACCCTGGAGACATGCGTCACTGAGTTTGTCCTAAACTGCCCTTTTGTCTAAACTCTGGTGTGCTCGCACAAACACAGCTCTGAAACTCAACTTCCTTATCAAAACGTTCCATTCGCTTCCGCTGTAAACATCCTGCAGGAGCAGCAGGTGCAGAGGAGCTCCTCTCTTTCTCTAACGTGCCTGACAAGACGTCTCCTGACTCTCGGCCTGTGTGTTGTCTGCGTCTTGTAGGTTCTCAGGAATCAGACAGTTCCCAAACTGCTAAAAAGGACATGCTGGCAGCGCTGAGGGCCAGGCAAGAAGCTCTGGAGGAAACTCTGCGGCAGAGACTAGAGGAACTCAAGAGCATCTGTATCAGAGAAGCGGTATGAAAAAAAAAGTTCAACAATTAAGTTCTTCCTAGAAATATTTCACTAACTTTATCATCCAAATGTTTTCCAGGAACTGACAGGAAAACTTCCGAAGGAATACCCTTTGGATCCCGGAGAGGAACCACCCACGGTGAGGCGGAAGATTGGCACTGCTTTCAAACTGGATGAGCAGAAAATCTTACCAAAGGGCGAGGTAATGGTCTGATTCCTAGTTCCCCACACCGGTACTTTTTCTGTAGCCTCCTTATCCAAACAAGCTTAGATATATTACGGAGATATACAGTGTTTAAACAATTGAAGCCCAGAAAAGCACACAGTCTGACACGTCTTTCACCTAAAAGAAGTTGAGCTTTTTTTTTTTTTCTTTTGCTTCCTTTTTGTGCCACGGGTATTTTTTTTTCCAACAGAATAGAGCTGCTAAATATAGTCTGAGTGGATTTTAACCACAGGAAGTGGTGATAGTAAGTCTGTGTGCATGCCCCAAAAGTGTGTGTATGTGTGTGTTTGTGTTCTTTGAAAAGAATCCAAGGACACAGTACCACAAAAAAAGAAAAGAAAAACGCCTTCTAAGCATAAAGATGTGTCATAATTTCACACTGAGCACCTTAAACTGCGTACACAGAAATAGAAGCTGCTCTAGCAGTTCTGCAAAGGATAATTCAGAACTGAGTCTAATAATAAAAAACCCAAAAGCTAATAATACATCATCATCTCTGTTGAGGCAAACTGAAATCATATGTGGCTGCTTTTACACTCCCCTTTAGGGGGAGAGCTGATTTGTGTCATGACACAACAATCCCATTTACCAGTCAGTGCTGTTCAGTTCAGCCCTCATGCATACAGCATGTGTTTTCTCTGGTCAACATTCTCTCTGCTCCTCAAATCTCCTGAGACCTGCTGTTTGGGATAACAGATTGATGCCGGTGTATTATAATGAGTGGGGAACACTTGGCTTTAATAGAGACTATCGAGTGGTGAGAAAAAGTTCAGCTACAGCATAGATAAATGATATCCACAGTGTGTTTTTACTGGCAAAGATAATAACTCTTGTGCGTGGGAGCGTTAGTACCATTTTGTGTCTGGAAATGAAGGACTTGTTGTCTTTGGATTATTCACTTGTTTCTGTTGATAAAACATGGTGGGAATACAGCAACACTTTTCTTTTCCTTCTTTTATATAAAGTTTGCACTTGTGTGTTTATGCCAGGAGGAGGAACTTGAGCGTTTGGAGCGGGAGTTTGCCATTCAGTCGCAGATTACAGAGGCGGCCAGGCGGCTCGCCAGCGACCCTCATGTGAGCAGCAAGAAGCTGAAGAAGCAGAGGAAAACTTCTTATCTAAATGCTCTTAAGAAGCTCCAGGAAATCGAGAACTCCATCAATGAGTACCGGGTCCGATCTGGCAAGAAGCCTACACAGAGGGCGTCACTTATCATAGAAGGTACCGGTTTATCTGGAGATGCATCAGTCAGAGATTTTTTGAATTATTTTCTTTCACCAATTTCATTTTGCCTTTGTTCTAGAAGAACTCATCTGTTCTAACATTGAAATATAAAATCAAATAATGATCATAAATAGCCCAATTATATCTATCTCTCTTTCTCTGCATTACGAAAAATCTTCAAATGCAGTAAAAACCTTGTGTCAATGTAAAAGACAAAAGCTAAAAAGGTGCTCCTTTTAATGCTAAGGTTCAGTAGACAGTTTACAGTCTTTACCTGATTTCCTTTTGCTCTGTTAGATCTTTTTCTTTGCACACTTTTGAGCTTTATTGTTTCTGTAAATGTTATTAATTTTATCTTCTTTTCAGAAACCGACTATAAATAAAACCCTCAGCATATTTTTTCATATATTTTTTTCTGTTTTTTCTGTAGAAGCTAACATGTGTTCTGAGGACAGTTCATTGTCAGATGCACTGGTCTTAGATGACGGTAACATTTTATAAATCTTAATTCACTCACATGAATGTTTGGCTTTTATACATTATTATTGAAATTTATAACGTTGTAACTTTCTGTCTTTTATTTATTTATTTATTTTTTAGATGATCCTCAAGTTACAGGCACACCGACCTTCTCACCTGTAGCGTCTCCTCATAAAGGTCTCCCTCCACGACCCCCCTCTCACAGCAGGCCTCCTCCACCGCAGTCCCTGGATGGACTGCGGCACATGCACTACACTCGCTCTGACTATGATAAGTCTCCCATAAAACCCAAAATGTGGAGCGAATCGTCACTGGATGAGCCCTATGAAAAAGTAAAGAAGCGTTCGTCTCACTCCAGGTATTCTCACTCACAGAGAAAAAGCTTATAATGCATTTCATTCTCTACTGAGCTGTATTTAATTCTTTGTTCATCACTTAAAATCCTAATAAAATGCAAGGAAGTTTGGTGTTTAAATGGGATAAAATGTCCATTGTGATTGTTTTAAATTTTAATCAATACAATGGAAGCATCTGTGTTTTTTTATATAGATAAGTTCTTGAAAGGTTGAACACAACACATGCATGTGTGAAAAGAACTAACTTTTTCCCACCTATGATCAGTCACAGGCGTTTCCCAAGCTCTGGCAGTGCTGAAGCAGGTGGCAGTAACTCTCTGCAGAGCAGCCCCATCAGGAGCACGCCTCACTGGAACTCTCAGTCCAGCATGCCATCAACACCGGACCTGAGAACCAGAGCTCCACACTATGTACATTCCACCAGGTCAGTCGGCAAACTATTGACCCCGGAAACTGGGTCCATCGTCGTGTCATCTGTAACCTTTTTCTCATCTCGTAGGTCAGTGGACATCAGTCCCACACGTCTGCACAGCCTCTCTCAGCACTTTAGGAACCGCAGCTCCAGCCTTGAGTCTCAGGGCAAACTAGTGGTGTCCGACCCCGATGCACATCCGCACACCCTGGGTAGTCCCGACTTCTTCCTGGGCCGAGGACGGGGCTCCAATGGCTCTGACCCATTGGACGACTGTTCGTCCTGCACCAGCCAAAGCAGCTCAGAGCATTATTGCCCCTCTGGCGGACCCCCTGGAAGCAACCCCAACTACTCTACTCTGGGAGAGGACTCACCTTCTAAAGCCAGGCAGAGACAACGGCAACGGCACAGGTGAGGGGGGGCTTCAGAGGGAAGGATGGACTTTAGTTTTTATTACAATTTGATCAATTTATTGAAAAGTGAGCCAGTAAAGGAAAACACCATGTTTTTTTTCCGCAGATCTGCTGGTCACTTGGGTTCCTCTAACTCAGGCTCTATGCCTAATCTAGCAGCTAAGAACGGCTCCGTTGGAGGCTCAGGGGGGGGAGGAATCGGAGGCGGGCATCATGGGGTTTACCTCCACAGCCAGAGCCAGCCGTCCTCCCAGTACCGCATTAAAGAGTACCCTCTGTACGTGGAGGGTAGCTCCAACGGTGTGGTGGTCCGCAGCCTGGAGAGCGACCAGGAGGGTCACTACAGCGTCAAGGCCCAGTTCAAGACCTCCAGCTCCTACACGGCGGGCGGACTTTATAAGGAGGCCTGGGGTGGAGAGGAGGGGGGAGAGGGAAGTGGCCGGCTCACGCCATCTCGATCTCAGATCGTACGGACTCCATCGTTAGGGAGAGAGGGAGGAGGGGGAGGAGGCAGGGCGGCTGTGTCTGAGGAGCTGCGCTGTTGGTACCAGAGGTCATCAGGGAGCCTGAAAGAAAGAAGCCACTCGCATTCAGGATCCACATCATCTGAGGCTGGGTCACAGCAAGGCACTCTGGGACATGGAAGGAGTAGCAGAGTTGGATCCCTCGCTAAAGGCTCCCCTGGTATGATTCCAGGGATTTTTTTTTTTTGTTTTTGTAAAAGTCTTCCATTGATCATGTGTATAGTAGAGCTATAGGGGGGAGGGGTTAACAGATCCCATCATAAAGGCTGAGTTACTGTCACTCTTCACGGTGCTGAGCAGGTCTCTGCAGACGAGACATGAGTCTGAACAGGTGCTGAGTGGGTTTCTAATTACTGCTGGCGATCATGCAGCGTTCTCTGAGGACACGGGGTCTTTCCACTAGATAACCTGCTGAGAGTGGAACATTAGCACAAACAAACCAAAAACACGTCGTTTTTATTAACTTAAGGAAATGACTAAGTTATAAAACGATATCAAATTATACTTAGATACAATGTTGGACTCTAGTTAATATGTACAGTCTAACTTTATGACTGAAGTTAATGCAGTTTTACATTTTCTACTCTTTGTTTTTTTTTTCACCATCTCCCTTCTGTTCTCGAACTAATGATTATTTTGCGTGTGAATAATTTTCGTCTTTTTTATTCTGAATGCAGCAACAATCCAAATTTAGTGACAACATTTCAGATGTGCATGATCATCCATCACCGTTAGCGGACTCCCCCTCCCGCCCTGTGCAGGGCGTCAAGTATTAGGCTAGCATGAGGCAGGCTTCTAACTCTGGTTACTGTTCTTGTTATCAGAGGGGGATGATGCTGTAGTTTGCAGTTAGAACTTAAAGCTACAATTTCAGTGAGACCTGGTCCTCTTTATTAACCACTTGGCTGTTTTTCTGTTGCCAATTTACTGAGAAACTTATGGGGTGTTTTCACATAGAGCTATTATAAACTAATTTAAACCGTTCATAAGCAAAACACTAGCCGTACTTCAAGAATCAAGGAGTCCGCAAGTAGTGCACTTAAAGCAGATGGAGAGTTTAATAAAAATGGTTATATCACACAGCTTTCTATTTCTTATCATGTTTTATTTGGAAAACCAGCTAAAATTATAGTGAGTTTTTTTTTTCAATCTGCATCTAATCATGACTTTTTGCTCCCTGGTAGTAGATAAGTAGTTTGGATGTAAACAGTTTGACCAATGACAGCTGGAAATGAATCCTGGGGCCTCAGACATCTAAGACTTGTTAGGACTCTATAGCTTGAGTTTGGATTTCTGGGATGGAGCTTTTATGTTAATATAAAAATCAAAGACATGTCAGGCTTAGACTAGTCATATTAGACCTTTGTATAATATATGTTATGATTCTCGCCTGTGCATTTTAGTGTAGTAGACCACTATGCTGAAAGTTATCACAGCATCATTTTTAATGAGCATATCTGCAGCGGAAACTGTGTTTTTAAACACATTTACCTTCCTGATGTGTACAAATACATGAGAGAAACCTGTCCCTAACCCTAACCCTACCCTGTCTGTTTGAGGATTCAGCGCTTTCTGTCAATTATAGCATCATCATGTCAACTAGCATTTTACCGTCTTGCTGCTCCTCAGTCACGAGGATCTCAGCTGCACTCACTGTGCTAAAGAAACCAGAATGAAACCTTTTGTCATCCAGGCTCTTTAGTAGAAAGAGAGACAAAGACACAAGAAAAACCCATTAACAATAGTAATTGATGTTATTTGAATTGATCATGTTTATTGATTTGCTGTTTATTGTGACAGGCCTATCGACACCAAACAAGTTAAAAAAACAAAACAAGCGTTATTCTGGTTTTTTGTGATTGAAAACGGTTCCTCCTTCGTTCAGATGGAAGAAGCTTCAAGTTTAAAAGAAGTTCTGAAGTCATTTGAGATAAAAAAACAATGTTCACATTCATGTAGTTTCTCACCTTTTGTTCGTGTTGCTTGGCTAACTGTCAGATCTCCCTTCAGCTGCGTCACCTCACAGCCAGAGGAGTCTAACACCCTCCAGCGAGCAGCCAGCTACGCCCACCCCCCCCTGTAGCCCACAGCACATCATCAACTGGAAGAGCGGGTAAGAGTCCCTCAGATACGGTCAGAGGAGGGTGAGGGAAGCCTTTAGCTTTTGACTCTTCATGTTTGTCCAAAACCAAACCGCGTCAGACGAAGAAGCTCTGGGTTTGTTTCTGTCTCTGTCGGCTTTTATTGTTTCCCATCATGCTTCGTGTGAATCAGGTTTCTCTTTTAAAACTTTTAGAACATCAGACAATTTATATCTCTTAAGATCTTCATCGCTAACTCCTTTCTCTTTTTCCTTAAATTTGTTTTCGTTTCTCAACCATATGCCCCTCTCTCTGTTTTTCCTATTGGTCATCTATCACTTAATATTTGTCATTTCTCTCTTGTTTTTTCTTTCTGTCTTTACTAACCCCCCCTTTCCCTTTGTGTGTGTGTCCTTTCTCCTGGTTTAGAGGCACAGCAGACAGCTCTCCTACTGAGGACGTCTGTCAGTCCCCTCCTCAGCCCAGCTCTGATGCATAGAGGTACCGTGTTGCCTTGGTAGTAAAACACAGCAGAGGAGTATGGAAAAAATTTGGCTTTACATTTTAAATAAATGCTAGTGCTGCCAAATCTAAAGGAACAAGAGTGTTAAGCATCGGGATTTTGTATAATACTGAGACTTCCTTTATATTAAAGATGCACAGGTCAGAATTGTGAATTAAAATGACCAAACTTGCTTTTTAATTAAGCTTTTAAATTATTATAAAATGAAGAGCTACAAAACAATATTCTTTGTTTAGTTGTGCAGCTGTAGGTAGTTCTATTAAAATCTATTTATACACGTATGGAGTCTAGTTCACATCATGTACAGTTTTAAAAAGTAAACACTGAATGTTAGGTTATTGTTCAAGCATTTAAAGTAATCATCTCAAACAAACTAACAGAGTTAATCACTGAGATCAAGCACAGTTAACTGTACATCATGATCCATTGTTCTCAACAGCAAACAATAAATCCCTGCATAGAGGCGTCTCTAAATGAACGTTTTAGATCGCTCTGTTTCCTCTCAGATCATTTCAATGCTTCATTAACATTTGTTTTTTTTTTTTTACCTTAAAGTGTTTTTATTTTAGGTAACATTTTGCGGTATGCATTAACATATTGGAGATGGTTTTAGTTTCCGATTGGCTCATCACTGCTCAAGGTCGATCAGTTCCAAACAATATCTCGGTGCATCTCTGCTTCATACACAGCTAGTCGATGCTCACTGCTAAGTACACACAACAGACAGCTGATCGGACTGAAGAATTGATGTGTGTTGCTCTGTGTTGGTGGAGGTGCTGCATGCCTGTTGTGCTGTTTGTGTGGCTGCACCTGATCTTTGCATGTGCTCAGCTGTGTTCAGACCGTGATGCTTCACTGTGGTTCACTCCTCCTAAATACTTTACAGTGCAGCTACTGAACAATTTCATATACATAAAATCAAAACCTGTTGGTAACTTCAGGTATTTCGAAATCCTTCCCTGCAGCCGATGATCCTGTTCTTTCTTTGTCTCCAGGTCTTTCAGTGACAGCTGTTTTCTCAGCAGCCCCCTGTGCTCAGAGCTGGCTGATGTGCAGTGGTACGGAAAAGACAAGGCCAAGCCCGGAACGCTGGTCTGAGACTTTCCTGTATGGCCTAAAACGACCTGTTTTCCTCTTTGTCCCTCACTGCTATCCATCGACAACCAACAACCTCATCCAGTCCAGACCTGACCCGAGCCTCTATCCCTCCCCAAGTTGTTTTCTATGGCCTGTCTATCACAGCTCAGCTGGACAGGGACACACTCGCTGGGCTTTGATAAGGGCTGATTTCACAGGATAGACTGAGAAGTGTTAAAGTGCCCCCCCCCCCTAAAAGCACTACAGAGTCCTTTTCTTTACTCAGCGTCTGGAGCACAAAGGGACAAGAGGGTGAAAGGACAGAGCACAGAAGAATATCAGAAACACAGAAAACTCAAGATCAGCTTATCTGCAGCCTGTTTTCATATCACATCCTGCATCGCTCCAGTGCACTGCCACCCGGCCCAAAGATACATGCTGGATATGAGCCACCGGTTTTATTCTCATGTTTTTAACTCTTAAGGAACTGTATTGCATTATGTTATTCCCATAAACATTGTTTCCTTACTTTTCTTTATACATACTTACAGAAAGAGAAGATTTCAGACGTGTAGGAATAACCGGTACCTTAATCCCCCTGGTAGGTGACAGAATAGTTGGTCAGCAATACATGAGGAAGCTCCTGAAACCATGTCAGGATGTTTTCTGGGAGGATATCTGAGACACACTACAGCAATAACGAACTTTGTACAAGATTTTTCAAAATGGTTCGAGTCAACAGAGTGAAACTGAGACATGAGTGGAGTGGAGGAGCTTTAGTGTGAATTTGGAGTGGGATCATTTTGGATATGGCCTTGATCTGCGGTTCTTAAGACTTGAAGTTTGGCCAAAAAGTAATCAGCTTTAGAACAGAGACGTACAGGTGGATCTCAGTTCATTACAAAGTTATTCAGATGCATTTTACTTCCTCAGTAAAAATCAGCTCAAAAACTAAAAGATCATATATGAATTCGTTACACACCTGTTTTTCATTTTCTCTTTAATTTCTGATTGAAGGTTATTACCCTCAGTAAATTAAAACTCCAAATTTGAATACAACTGTACTAAAAAAATAAAAAAAAAATCCAAACATTTGAGGTTCATCAAGACTTACTGATCAACAGTGATATCAGTTATCAAAGCCAGAGTTAGAAAATAAAATCAGCATTTCTTTGAAAGTTTTCTGCAGAGATGGAAGCAGGAACTGCTTTAAATGTCCTTAGAAAGGACTTCTCTGTTTATGAACAACAGGAGACGACGAGACTTCAGCCAGACTGGACTTTAGTTCAGCTTCTGTTCAGTTCATCTCCTGAAATTTGTTAAACGATATATTTGTTTGAGATGCACCTGTATGCAGTCAGACTATAAGGTTTATGTGAGACACAATCAGTCATGTTTTCTTTTAGTTCTGTCTTGTTTCATGTTCTCCCTCACAAGTTAAATATAACCGTTGAAGTCGGTCGGTTCTACCTTACTGTTCCACGTTGAAACTGCTGAGTGTTTGTGGTGAAGTGTTTTTATGATGTGGGCCTTACTTTTATCCTCCAGTTTGAATTATTCCGCTGTCTTTCTGTCCATCCCTTTATGCCACCGTTCATGTGAAGAAGTTCCTCACATTCTGGTGCTCTTCGTTTGTACTGTAACCTAACATTGAACCAAATTCAGGCATAAAACTGACTCCATCCAGCCTCCAGAAGAGCAGCGAATTCAAACATGCTCTCGTCTGAAAGCACAACATTTTCAGTAGATTTATGGCTGGACCTGCAGTGACTGTTCTCTTAGAAAGTGTAACCGTTAACGTCTTAGTCAGAAGGAGCAACGCTCTCAGTGCAAAGAGACGCTGCGGCCAGAGGGGATAAAAACATATAATTCTTGCCCCAAGGTGTTAGAAAAGCACACAAACCAGTTTCCCAGCTGTTGATAAAAATTCCCAGTGATGCCAAATAACTTCCTCTATGTTTTGTTGTAGCACAAATAAAAAAAATTATAAATGTTTATTCTACAAATATGACTCCCATTACATCATACGGTTCAGTTAAGATTACGTTTTTGCTGTGATGTTCGGCAGCAAATGGTACGATTCATGAAGCCCTAAGCAGTTAAAACGAACTTCTGCCTCTGTTCATTTACCCTGAAGGTGCAGCCCACTCCCTCACCTACTCTATCCAGTCATCCGTCGTCGCCTGGTCAGTTTTAATACGTCTTAAAGCGAGATTAGAACCAGCATTCACGTTCGACCATGTTCGAGGACCTCATGTGAGCATTCAGGTTTGATATTCCCCTGTTTATGTCTTTGCATTAGTTTCTGTGCTGAAGACTTAATCTTATGCATGACCTCAAATGCAGCACCATCATTCCTCCTCCTAAAATCAACTGTTACTGTTATATAGTGCTATCCAGACCCCCAACATACAACTAGTTTGATCCTTTGACCTCTGAGCTGTTTCTAAGCCGGTGTGAAAACCGTCCAGCTCCACAAAACCATTTTTCTCTGCTCCATGATCATGTATGAGCATTTTTCTTTGTAAAACTCCAACACAGAGGAGTCTCTCCGTGTATTTTCAGGTGGGAGTTGTGGGCTTTTTAACTCAAATTCATCGTTTTATCAATGTTAACATTTTATATAAACCAGTATTCCCTTTTTTTTTCGACAGGTGCTACAAAACTACCAGTTACTGCTTTGTCGCGTAGGATCTAAACCTCTTTCCGTTCTTAGCACTACAGTCAAAACGAGGGTTATTTTAACAGGCAGTTTTAATATAATGTCACCTCCTTAACCAGACAATAGAGCATGTAACTTGAGTTCATCAGTTCTCTTCAGCTGTAATATTACATTAAAGGGGTTGTAGAAAAGAAAAGTGGAATTGATAAAAAAAAAACTGAATTCCACATTTAATTTATTCTTTTTTCTATTAAGAATTTGTATAGTAACTTTACATTTTGCAAAATTGTGTTGTTGGAAATTAATGAATTTTCAAGATGAGAAGCAGTGGTGGTTCTTAAGAGTAAGAAAATAAATTATTGATGAATGTTCTCAAGGTGATGCTTCGTTGTGTTTCTTTATGTCAGTAAAAACAACCCTTTAGATAAGAGGTCACAGTGTCACTCTGATCAAAGGGGATCCCGACATCCAGACACGCTCTCTCTGATGTCACCACATCCAGGCTGAAGTCACCTCCTGCTCACAGGATTTCCTACTGAGTCAGAGGAAGAATAAAGACAAAAGCTGTGACTCTGCAACCACAGGGCTCAGTTTACCTTCATGTTGCTCGAGTCCCTGAACCATATTAAAACGAAACCTACTATAAAGCACCGTTGTCCATTTTGCACAAAGTTGCTGAAGCTCAGTCAGATAAATCATCGACTCATTCTGAAGATTCCCAACTGGAATAAAGCTGAAATCAGAACGACAACAACAAAAACAACAGATGAATCCATTTTTGACTCGGTCAGACATTAAACACGACTGATCAATCTTTTCAAGGCCTGTTAATATTTCAACTATTTCCATATGCTTAATCCCTTAGTGAGAAAATAAACAATCGTTTAAAGAACATTTTAATTACGTTCACCTTAGTTTAATTAACCAAAGATTATTAAACCTTCAAAAAACCTGCAGGTTTGTTGCTGGTTGGTTGTTTCACAGCATCTGGAGAAAATTGGAGGCACCCTTGTGGTGTATGTCTTTCTCATTGTGGGAAATCACAGGAAAATCAAATAAATCAGGCACCATATCGGAACCGACAGACGTCCACTAGTGTGGTACTATGTCCACTTCCCTGAAGGTTTGATATCCATCTAATGAAAGCAGGATGAGAATGTCCAGCTGTAACATCACTCAAAGAAGGCAGTTTCGGTGTCCCAGCATTTCATGTTATTGATACAACAATATGTGTATTGACCCCATAAGGCGAGCAAAAGATCGTCTTATGATACTGACTGAAACTGGTAAGACAGTCCCACTCCACCCACAGTATAAGAAATTAGTTACAGAGACAGTGCTCTCCAAGCAACTTCTACAAAGCCTCATTGAGGATTGCAGATGCTCCAGGTATCAAAGATTATGTTTTTGGAAACATGCCACTCAGTCTGCTGGGTGTTGGTTTGACCAAATGATCCACATAATGTTACAACTAGAAAAGTAAACTCAGAGTTTCAAAATATGTAGAAATGTTAAAGATACATCTCAAGCCATGAGCAAACTAAATGGTGGGAACAAATTGGTCTTTAATTGGATAAAGTCTGACAAAGACTGAGCATCAAAAAGCCCTGATCTTTGAGCCACATGAAGGTTTTCTGGCTCATATTTTGCATCAAAATTTAAATTTTTAGGTTAAAAAGATTTCCTCAAAAGATCTCATAATTCTAACATTAAGCAAATTGAAAAGAGGTCAGTAACTCTCAAAAGAAGGGAGAAGAGGATAAAAACATAAATTTTTGGACTTTGACTGGACCATTCTGCTCTGCTTTGATCTGAACCCTGCCATTTAGAGTTAGTTCTCCCCAACCCTGACAGACATGGTTGGTTTGACTTTTAAGGCTGTCAGTGTGAGCCAATCATTGTTTAGATTTTTATTTGTAAAACAAAAGAAAGGTTTTAAATCACCCGATCATTGTTCGTCCGTCGCCTAGAATCCCAAGAAAATACAAACAGGTTTGCTGTCCCAAAAAAATGACAAAAAAGAAAATCTTTAATGGATTCAAACAGTCTGTAACACACGAGCTCATCATCCTGCTTTGGTTTGTACCGTGGCTCTGTGTTCATGTATGTTTTAATCCCATCTTTCTCTTTGTTTTCAGTGGGTTCCCAATGCAGCTCTCCTAACCAAGCAACAGCTGGAAGCTGTTAGTCAGACATGTCGTGAGAAAGTAGCTGCACTCGGATTTTTTTCGACTCATATAAGTCAGTGCGTATCACCGAGTGTGTGGGTGTGCATAGTTGCTACATGAATGGTCTGTGACCTTGTTATGTATTCTTAATGAAATCCCCCATCATACCACACCCTTCCCCACATCTGCAGCCCTCTCTATTGTACCAGAGCTGTAAAAGGCTCCAAGTTTCACAAAAACATTGAGCATAAAACCTGTGCATCATTTAGTTTAAATATATATATATATATATATTTGTGTTATATTGTGCAGTTTCATTATTTTACCTTTATTTGCTCATACCTTGGCCTGTTACACATATATTTAATTAACGTTTTTGAAATAAAAGTCCATTTTTCCAGTGCTGAAATGAATCAGTCTGTTTTTATATACAACTTCAACATTGCTGCCCTCTAGTGTCTATATCAATACAACGTTTGGGGGAAAAAAAACTTAATCTCAAAGGATCAAACAGAAACAAAAACCAACCCTTAGCTTACGTTAATTTTCCTAACCTGTTTATAATCTGTTATCACTTTCTTCTGAAGTTGTTCTGATTTCTTCCAGAATCCCATAAAAGAGATGAAACTATATTTTAGTGATTTGTGGGATTGTTTTATAAATATAAATATCAAGATGGCAGAGTCCTCACACTGCTTTGTATTCAACAATAATTTACTTTGCCAATAACTTTCTCATTTTTCATTCCACTTAGTTTTACAGATTCAGGTCTTCTTCATCCACCAGAAGTGCGTTGGTGTCTTCAGGATCCTGTTAAGAAAAACAACCCAAAGCACAATAAATCCATCTGACTGTGATTGATGCGTTTTTTTCAGCGTTTGCTTCTAAATTATTAATAGCTAAAAATCTAAAAGCCGCTGCAATAATTCAATAAATTGCTGAATAAATCTTTCTGTACAATAAATTCAGGAAAAGATAACAACAATCTATATAAAATGTACTTATATTTTAGAGGTGGGTAGCACAACATTAACACCTTCTAACTCAACTAAAAATTAAAAGTATCCATCCAAGAAATTGTTAAAGTAAGAATAAAAAAGTTAGTTGGTAAAATGAACTGAGTAATTGTTGGCTAATAACATCTGATTTAGTGCTTAAAATCATGTTATCAGAAACAAAGTTTTCTGATCCTAACAGTTTTAAAGCTAAACACATGTGGTCATTGTAAAAAAAAAAAAGCCTATAAAGTGTATAAAACTGTCTGTAATATGTTTAATGTAAAATGTTTTAATTAGCAGGGTGTACCTGTGCAACGCAGGTGTAGGCCTTCAAATGACGAGAACTGTAGCGGCGTAGGCCTCTCCAGCACAGGAACAGAATGTAGAATGTGCCCAGGAAACACAGGGAGGTGAACACAATGTAGGACACCTTCACAACAGTCGAACCAGCACGCTGGCAGAGGGAAGGACATTTCATGAACAAACCTTTTAGTAAGAACAAAAAAGCATTTCTGCTCTCTTTAGATTTACCTGCTGGTATGAGTTCAATTCTGCAGGCTGCACCTTTGCAAGACTATTGGCCAGTAGCGCAGCAAATCCAAAAAGCAGACTGAAAACATTCAGCGCCATAAGAATGATGATCTGTTTGGGAGTAAAAACTAAGTCAAAAGAGTATATAGACAAAGCTGTGTTCGATATAACCAGATATGTTGTTTACCTTTATGTTGTTAGCTTTCCTCTGGACCTCCGTTGCCAGACAACCGGCAGCTATGTACTGTAACAACACCAACACTTAGGTTTAACTTCGCTCTCTGAAGCTAAGTGTGCAGAGAGAAATCATAAACAGATGCTGACTCACAGATAAACTCGACCATACTGGAGTTACCATGGTGACCGAACAGTTGTACCTCACACAGGCATGGCTCACAGTGGTCAGGATGCAAGCCGAGGCGCTGAGGACCTGAACCACCTGAAGAAAAAACAAAGATCAGACCTAATAAACACGATGTCAGCCAGACAACAGGCAGGATATTATGGAACTTTAAGGTTTTGAAAGACTTGTTCTGTTTTCTGGGCTTAATGATTTTACACATTTTTTAAAAAGGTTGCCCTTAATGCCATTTAATGCATTTAATATTTTCCTCTTTTTTCCATTAAGATAAACAAAACAATATTTCTGTGATGTTGTCTTTCAGGTCACCATCAATCATTAAAACCAAACTTTTCCTCGAATAAGAGAGAAAAGTGGTCAGAATAATCAAGCCGGACGTTCCTTCTGGTAGGTGGACGGCGCAAGTTTAACCTGGACTGACAGGCTGTTGATTGAGGTAAAATTACAAAATCTGGACATCCAAGCTAATCTAGAATTAGAGTTCTAGTTCATTGTTTCAGATTATGACAAAGTACAATCAAGGTATTTGGAAACAATGACTTAGATGTATGCAGGAACTCAATTATGCCAACTGTAAAGCATGGTGGTGGTAGCTTTATGCTCGGACCTTGTCTGGTATTGGTCCACACCGTCGATAGAAAAAAGAAGATCTATAATATCTAAATTGAATTAAATAAAATATTTTTTTAAGCTAACTTTTGGATCAATGACTAGATTGGTAAAAACAGGACGACAACGACCTAATGATGATAATCAGGACTGGTTTTGTACCGAGCAGAAGAAAGCCAGCATTTACCTTTTGGAGTAGCATTATTATTCCTTTTTTTATGTAAGGGCTGTTTTTCAAAGTAAATATCCACCTGGGGATCGGCCAATGAGACTAAATTCAACCTTTCCTAGAAAGATGAACGGGTACTCGGGATCATGTTCAGCGGAAATTCATCTGGTCTGTCTGAGCAATTTTTATTCAAATAAAAAAAAATGAAAACTGACTTTAAATTGTACACCAAGCTCTTATTTAAAAAGTATAGAGCATATTTATTGTGGAATAAATGCATTTTTAAACCTCTACAGTTAATGAATATCATGATTATATGGAGGGTAGATGAACAGTCACTGTAGTTTGGAGGAAAACAACATCTTACCCCAGTCAGTAAAAGTCTTGTGTTAACTACAGTCCCAAACCAACGATGAATCCTAACATTAGCTAGCTCCTCGTTTCTGGTCTCACTGGTCTGGATAGTGGAGTCTGGTGGAGGTGTGTCCTTAAAAAAAACTTGGTACAGTCCCTCCTGAAACATGTTCTGCCTCATCTGTAGTGAAGTAAAAAAGCTTTAGGAGCTTCAATTGACATAACTGAAGGGAGCGTCATTCGTTATTAAGGAAAGAAAATACATATTTCACACATTATTGATCTTGTTTACTTCCTACCTTTGCTGGAAGTTGTTCTCTTTTACCTATTTTATCCACAGGTTCTCATGTCCAAAGAACATTTTCTAAGACTTTTTCCCATTTTTTTGTAAGTAAGCAGAATGGCAGAGTACTGTAGAGCCGTACAGTCAAAGTTCAACTGAGTTGGAAGATAATGAATGACTAAAGTTCATTCTTAAGACAGAAGTTGAGGGAAATTATTGGCCGGGAATCGGGCACGTCATCAGCCTGAAAGGGGGGATTTACTAAGGTATCATGGTTTCATTTCATTTTGATTTCACAAACTTTTTTTTTCCTACATCTAAATTTAAAATGTGAAACATCAGAAAATATGGATAAAAAAATTTCAAGTTAAAAAAAATGTTTTATATGCCTTAGCATGAACTGCATTTTAGTGAATCTGATCAAAAGCATTTTAAAAGACCAGATCTAAATTCATTTGACAACCTATGACAAGAATTAATATCTCATGTTCACAGTTTATCTGTCTGTTATTGAACTATTCTGCAACAAAAAGAAAGGGTGAAAAAAATTTTCTCTCTAATTGTGCAAAGCTTGTTAAAAAAATCCCCTGTAGAGACTTGCAGCAATAACGACAGGGAAAGGTTGGTTGGAAGTGTTGATTCAGTGAGGCCGAATTTCAACGCCTGCAATTTGAATTTGCAAAAAAATGAACAAAAAAAAAACAAATAAGGCATGTCTTTTGCCATTTGTGCTGTTGGTCCAATTAAAAGTAAATGTTTGGAGCGACAAAAGGTTAAAGGTTATACTGCAGGAAATTTGTGTTTAAATGCAGCAACAATTTAAATTTATGTTTGAAGGTTTCAAAATCTAAAGACAGCTTTCACAAAAAGTGAATGAATACATTTTTTAACGGAACTTTGATTTTTTATTGGAAATTATTTTGAAAAAGTACATAGCTTGCAAGAAAAAAACAAGAAAAAAAATCGAAATTAAAAAACAATATTCCTGACATTATTGGTGCCACTCTATGTGGAAATATTATTGCATGAAAACACATAGGAAAAAATGTAAAAGCAAAGTAGTTGGAGCTATTTTTGCCTTTGCATGTTTAAAATTCTCCTAAATCTTTAGCATTTTCAGCCAAACTTAAAGCCACAGACCCCTGGTCTACACCATAACAGGAACCCCACCTACAATACATCGAAATGTGAAGATATACTATAGTAAAATTTGAATATGTTAGAAGACACTTTCCTAAGGTCCTGTTGATGATCACATTACAACGTATGAGCATAAAACAAACATGAAAAATAAGTTGATAAACAAAACAACCAAAAACTACTTTTATAGAATTTGTTCTTTCATTCAAGAATTTTGCTTTAAAACATACAAAAAATAGTATAAAGGAAAAAAATACAGCATCTGCAAAAAGCAAAACAAACATGGCGGCAAAAATAACAAAAACAGATGGTCGTAAGTTTAGATGATCCCCAAACATGTTTGACTTTGTCAAACCCATTCGGTTTTTCCTGGCAGCGTTTGGTCGTCCTCATCTTCCTCCTCTTTGCCCCCAGCATATAAGTCTATCAGTCTGCTGAAGCGAGGCCCCCACTGAGCCAAGGTCTGGAAGGTCTGCTCCTCGTCTGAATCTGAGGATTCAATGGAGCTAAGAGACTCCACCTCAGAGCCTCCACCCTCATAGTCAAACACAAGGAGGGAGTCATAGGGAGGAGCTGTGGGATCACTGTTGGCAGCTTGCAGGTTCTGTACAAAGCAAAGCAACAGGAGATAAATGTTTAGGATGCTTTGGGTATTTTTGTGAGCCGCACAACAACTCTTAATGTCTTGGATTTTAGTTTTTCAGAGCTCACATGTTCGATAAATTTTCCGATTTCCTCATTGGCTTGGATTTGAAAACGATACTGCGGTCGAGTCTGGATAGTAGGAAAAACATCCGTACTGAAGACCTCTGGTCGGTTGTCAAGGCCTCTGTGCAACTGGGACAGATCATACTCCTACAAAAAAAAGAAACACTGGGCAATGATCATTTTACATCTGCGAACTGACTGCTGTTAGCAAACTTGAATCAGTCAGTCTTTTTTTTCTTTTTGCTTGCTTCTGTTTTTTATGCAGAAGCTGATCAACGAATCAGCAGAAGTTTAGATTTTAGTCATTCTAACATTTAAACTAGTGAGGAAAAAAAAGCAGCTCAGCTCAATTAACCAGAGTGTTTTTGTTAAACAGGACAATGTGTTATGGTTTCAGTTATCTTAGATTTGATCGTGTTCTTCTGAGTCAAAGTTAAAAACCCATTTGTTGAGAACTCTCATTAGTTTGAGTTTGTGGTCCTGTTTTATTTGCTTTACTACCTGCTTTTATCATGTTTTTGTCTTAACTTGAATGAAAAAATAGTGTTGAGATGAAAAAATTCGGACCAGGGTTATATTACATATTTGAGTTTATCGGTTGTAATCATATGTATATTATGTTACTCTGTTGAAAAGTTTCGGACAGAAGCTGTAGTCAAACCTATTTGGAGAAGAGAGAATAAACCTGAATTTAGCTGAACAATGCTGTGTTTATTTCAAGTTAAAAAAAAAAAAACAATTTATGTATGTAAGATATTAGTTTGTTGCATCTAAATTTGTTTGTGTTTAATAAACATAGCATTAAACACTTGTAATTTCTGTCATATGAATGAAACATTCCCTGTTGACAAAGAGTTAAATGCTCAAAAAGGAAAAAACATTTTGTTAAGTAACTAAAAACATTGGTGTTGAATTGACATAGATTCCCAGCCAGTTAAGAGTCATGTAACCTACTTATGGTGTACTTGTTACCTTAATGTTACCTTACCGCGTTACGTAAAGAAAAACATTTGTTTTCAAAGTACTTCCAGACATATCTTAAGTTGAGTGGGGGGTATGCATCCTCTTCTGCCTTTTACCTTGTCGTCTTCACCTCCTCCCTCCTCACTGTAGCAGAAGACGTCATCACGGGCCACATCAAGAAGAGGCTCTTTCTTTCCTCCCTCCCTCCTTTTTCTCAGCAGCAACAGAAGAAGCAGCAGCAGCAGCACTGCAATCAGATTTAAAGTAAACGACAAAAGACAAGACAACTGAGATCATTTTAAGAATGTTACCTACACAGACCACCAAAAACAGCTCCTAGAAGAGGGGTTGCAAAGGAGGGAATGCGTCTGTCGTCGAGTGGCATGAAGCAGGCATCCACTGCTCCTTGACAGTGGCACACCTCCACGGCCAGCGTACTGTCTTGGTAGTGGGAACCAACATCATAAACCCTCATGAGAACTTTATAGTCTCCAGGGGGCAGGTCTCGTTTTGGGTAAAGAGATAAAACATTACCTGGAAAAAAAAACAGAGTTTAAACTTTGCAACTCAGGGATTCACTTTGGATGAGCAGAAGCTGGTAGATCAGGGGTGCTCAAGTCCAGATCTCAAGAGCTACCATCCTGTAACTTTTAGTCACATCTCTTCTCTAACAAACCTAAATCTATAGGCTCAGACCCTCATTTAGTTCAGCAGAGTTATGGTAACGAGACACTCATTTGATTCAGGTGTTTTAAAAATGGTGTGCATCAGAAAGTTGCATGATAGTAGCTCTTGAGGACTGGACTTGAGCACCCCTGAGGTAGATAGTTGATCATTTATTTTCTGGCACATCACACTTTACTTGTTGAATTGATTTTAACAGTCCAGTTCAGTTTATGTCCTCCTAAAAGCTCCACCATAAACGGTCCAGCATGACCCGGTCCATCCAGATCCACTATATCCAGGAGAGCAGGCAAAGGGTCGGTGTTGCACAGACTGGCTTCCCTCTGCTTGATGGCAGGAAGATGGTCATTCACATCTAACAAGCTCACAACCAGAGTACCAGTTCCTGTAGCTGGAATAGTATCTTGGGGAAACAAGGAGTCAGGGATTGTTTTTAACTCAAGTAAGCTTGAACAAAAAGAATGACACTGGAAAGGTTCTTCAGAAATAAATGTGAAATATACCATCATCATATGCCAAAATTAAAGCGGTATATTTGTTGTCTGTAACGTATTGCGACTCTCTGTCCATGCTATTTGCAATTTGGACCAATCCAGTGCTGGAGTTGATGCTCAGCCACCTGGCAGTGTCTTTGTAGAGCTTGTATCTGAAAGCAAGGGAAATAAAAGGAAAATTCTAAGACAAAAAAAATAAAAGAAAAAAATCAAGAAAAAAGTCTATCATTTAAACTTGATAGAAATTACTGCTAACTAATAATTTATAAAACTAATTCATGAGGAAACCATTTATCTCTGCTCTGTTCCACTCTGCTGAGTAAGCAGACACACCTGACTCTCTATAACTGACTTCATTTATTACAGTTATTATTATGTCTATTAATACCGGCCTCTCTCTGTCAGTCTTCACCAGATTGTCTCCTGCTTGCCCATATAAAGATCACTTCCTGCGTTCCTGTGCTCAGCCTGCCCTCACTGGTTTCTAACCAGCCTCTGACTCTGGTCACATTCTGGCAACCACCTCTGCCTGCAGCCTCCTCAGAGGTGGTTGCCAGCATGTCAGCCACCATCTGTCTGCTCAAAGCCTGCTTCCTTTTCCCCCTGCTTAAGTTTGCAATCAGCCTGTTCTGCTTGTCACCAGCTCAACCAGTTACTTGCCTGCTCCAGCTTGATTCAGGAGCACCGTCACAGATCTTTGACAAAACCTTAAAATCAACTCTCTGTCCGACTCCATTTTGTGTTCTCAGATGATTTTCATTACATTGATTTACTCTCAAGCTATTCTTCCTCTAGATTCACATGGTTCCATTATTTTTGATTGTTGAACCATAACACGCAAAAACAATTGTAATATCCCCTCAAAAATAACTTTGTTTTGTCTTTTATTGACATGTCTTGATTGACTTAAGGATGGGATTTAATTAGGCTTTTGAGTTTTTACAGATTCCAGTTCCCAAGTTTTAAAATATTAAAATCAAATGTTCCTTTTTACATTGTTTTGTTATGCTGAAATTCCCTATGGGTGAACCGGTTGAGTTTGAATTACCTTACGCTCTGTTTTCTAGCCTTGTCTGGGTCCTTAGCGTTGAGTTCGACTACAGAGGTGTCAATTTTCACGTTCTCTGAGAGTGTCACCTGCACCTCAGCCGGGCTGAAAACAGGAGCTTCATTCCTGTCAATGACTTTTATTGTGACGGTGGCTGTTGCAGTGGGCAAAAGAAGAGAAAATGGTGCCTCATTTGTCACCACCACCAACAGCTTGTAAACAGATAAGCCCTCAAAATCCAGCTCCTTGGAAATAAACAGGGAAAAAAACTAAATAAGCATGATGTTCAAAAGATGTTTTGATAAAACTTGAAGAGTAAGTTTGAACCTTGGCGGTTGTGATTATTCCCTCCATCTTATTCGGGCCAACAGTGACGTTAAAGGCTCCACCTTCGTTGCCTTTGATGATGGAGTATTTGGTGTTGGAATTTGGAGATCCTGACTCATCCGTGTCAGTGACCTTCAGGGTTGCTACCTCCACTCCTATTGCGTTTTCATAGACTGATGTGGTCATCTGAGGAAGAGCAAGAAACTCTCCTAAATTAATTCAAAGACTAAACTTTAACAGTTTTTTTTTGCAGAGTTGTTTTTCTGCAACTCACAGATGTTTCTGTGAATTTTGGAGCATTGTCGTTGCTGTCATTGATGGTAATGACAGCAGTGCAGGTTGTGGTCCGCCCCTCCCCCTCCAAATCTGCGGCTTCAATGATCAGCTTGTATTCTGTGTGTGTCTGAAGGGATTTTTGCAGCTTTACAATAAAGTTTTGGGGAAAATAAATGAAAAATGCTCACATAGAGAGCTGTATTACCTCTCTGTCTAGACCTTGTTCCTTCAGACTGATCATTCCACTCACTGCATTGATGGCAAACATTTCCTCGTTGGGCTTTATAGGCGTTTGAGATTTTATTCGATATCTAATTATGGCGTTTTTTGTAGTTGGATCATCCTTATCTTCTGCTGTTACCTTTAAGATGGGTTCATCTGTTGAAGAAGTAGAGCTTTAGTCCTCCCACCGAACGCAATGTTTATGTTCTGCAAATTTTCTGTATTGTCTTCTCACCAACATCAGCACTTTCGCTCACTGTGCCAGTGAAGATGTTTTGAGTGAACTCTGGGCTGTTGTCATTTTGGTCAATGATATTGATGATGAGCTCCATGGGCTGCTCTGCATATTCTTTCTCTTTCAGGGCATGAGCCAAAAGCTGTAGAAGAAAAAGTCCACAAGGGTTTAATCTGCTGAGTGTCAAGGGTCTTGCATGAAAAATGACAAAATGTAAGATGATTGTTTGTGGCTCACTGTGTATCTAGCTTTTTTCTCCCTGTCGAGTTCCTGGGTCACATACATCCTACCAGATCGGTCATCGATGGTAAAGATACCCTCAGGGGGCTCATCTGCTCCCGGGCCGGTGATCTTGTAAGTTATGGCTACTTTTGTCGCTTTGCTAGATTTTAGCTAATAAAAAAAAAAAAACATAATAAACATTGAAAGAGGCCTGTAAGTGTCTTGACAGCAGTTAGTTTTGAAAGCGAACCTCGTTACCTCCACCATATATTTGGGGTATGGACCCCGGCTGTTTTCTGGAAGGTTGATGTGTGGGATAACCCACTCCCTCCTCGTCCGCTTCAGACCGCCGGCAACCGGTGGACGCCAAGGCAGCTGGAGAGTGGAGGCGGCATCTTCCTGTTTAAACCAGGACACTGTTGAACTACTGCATTAGACATTTTTCTCAATTAATGAGAAAGCAAATTATTTTCAATATACCTCAAGATTGCTGTCATTTGGAATTGCTGGATAAGTATGGTTGTGAATCTTGTCCAAGGACCACAGTTGTGTCCCTGCTGTCGGTAGAGAACCCAAACTCTGTGGGGCAAACATTTCCCAGTTATGTGGATGGACGGCTGGATCAGTGAGTCGTTCACTCTGTTCCATAAATTTGTGTCTGAGTTTTCATAAGGATTCATAAGTGTGTTTGTTCTCAAGCATCTTTTCTGTCTGTTTCCTGCTGTTTAAGTTCTTTAGTTGTTACAGTACATTTATTTGTGATGTTCTGTTTAGGCTGTTTTTTACATACTTTTTTTTAACTTTCTCTATCAGGTGTCCTCCCTGTGCTGCTGTTCAGCTCCTGTTCATTTCTTCATTTGTCTAACCAGATTGCTTCTATCTGTTTCGTTGCCATATCTTTAACCCTGCCTCAGTTTATAAGCTCCTGTCTCTTTCCTGCTCTTTACTTGATCCTTCGGCCTGTTTCAGACCCAGTTCTCGGACTAAACGTCACGCTCAGTTCTCTGTTTTCTTTGTATTTTTATTATACCATTTTATCTCATTATGCTGCCTATTAAACAATCTTTGCTTCTCAACTATCTCAGGGCTGTATTTATCACTGTTGCCTGTGCTCCGTTGTCACACTTTTCCTTCCACTAGACGCTCTATTGATATTTTTTGTTACAGAACTCTGTGAACGTCCGGCATATTTAGCAATAACCTGATGTGGATTAAACTTCTTTTTGGAGAAAAAAAATGGGAGACCTTAACATCTAGCCATGTTGGCTTAAACAGCTTTTTCCCTAAATAAATACAATGCAATTCCACAAATTTTGTTAGTGCAATACTGAAACTAAAGTATTTTAAAACTTTAAATGTGGTAAGAAAGCAGAATTAAGGAAGTACCAGATTTTTCAAGGCAAAAAAAATGTTTAAAGGGGGAAAGTATTATTAAACCCTAATAAAGATTTGCTAATATAAAACAGAACTATTGTTAAAAAATACTTTATGACAACAAAAGTAAAATCAACTTACCTGAAGTACACAGAATGTAAGGATCACCCTAAAACTCGTCCTTTTAGTCACGTCTTTCATTTCTTTACCAGGCTGTTCTGCTGTTACTGTAGAATCAAAATGGATGCAGCTGCAGCAGTTCTGTGTTTACTGTTTAACAGCAGTAATGCTGACTTCCCAGGTGACTTCATAAGGGAAGAAACGGTTGCAAGCAGAAGTCAGTGGTGGATGCCGGTTCTGCCGCAGCGGTCCGGTTATGGAGACAGTGCTTTACTCTTAACTATTCCAAAACCACTTTCTCTGAGATGCTTAAAAGGAAAAACACTTATGAAGTGTTTTAGTGACAGTAATGAACTAAATTGATATTTACCACTTATTGTTTGGAAAATAACCAGACTAGTCTGGATGAACTTCCAGCACTAAGGACAAGCACTCGTGTTTACAAAACATCCAAGGATTGGCTCCCACGACACTCATCTGTTAACATACGTTAGTAGTTTATTGTGACAACTTTGAAAACACTGAAATGTCAGAACATGGAACTGTCTTTTGCTTTGCTTTTATTTCTGAATCACAAACTCCAACATATATTAGAAACAACATAGTTTTTCTGGCATTTCTTTATTTACAAAATATTTTATATTCCCCATTTGGGACGGTTACAATTAAAAAACATCTAAAGTAGATCAACATTTTAATAGAAATTTAATTGTAAACATCTTAGATTGCATAAATATAAAGTGAACAGGGAAAAAAAAGGCAAACTTGGATTATCTGTGCAGGACAGAGAGGAACACTGACAAAGGTCTTGACCCCCATATTTACAAACGATGTTGCTTTTCTAACGTGAAACTATTCTCTCAGAAAACAGTTCATGAGGTTTATATATGTAACCTCAAATATTCAGTCAAAATTAAAGGGAATGAACAGTGATTCACTTAATACAACAGCTTTACATGATATAACATTGAAAACTATTGTTTTACTTCATTTGTAACTAGTGCTTTTTGGCCAGAACACCAGCCTTGATAAAATACTGACTGAACGTAACCAAGCGTAACTGTGGAGTTTTCCCTCAGTCTGCTAACTGTGGTGGGGTCTAGCTAGGTCATAGTTCAAATACACCACAGTGACTGTGATATCGTCTCTGTACATTCTGGCCAGGTCCTCTGGTAAGGCCAGCATTGAGGCCAGCCTCTCCTGGGACAGCTCCCCATACTCCCCAGTTCCAAGAGCGTGACGGATGAGATGAGTGGCAGCGTTGGTATCCAGAGCTGGAGAAGCGCGAGCGCGGCGCTTTAACAAGAGTTCATGCATCTGACCCAGCTTCAGCTTCCTCTCTGTGGGAGAAACTGGTGCCTAAACAAAGAGGTTGAAAAATCAAGAAGTAATTAAAAAAAAACAAAAACAAACAGACAAAATCATGTGGTAATGAAGAAACAAAATGATGACAGTTTAACAACATTTTTAGATGTTAATCAGCTAATTTCCCCCCAACATTGCCGCTGTAATATACGGCCCTATTAACTACAGTTAAGCTGATTTTTAACCTTGCAATTCTGCTATCAAAAAAGATGAAGTTCTGTCTTATTAATATTAAATTGGGAGGAAATCGTGAGCATCCACTTGTTTTTTTTTTTTTGTTTTTTTGCTTTAAAAACCTAAATAGAATCGTTAAAGAGCTAATAAAAAAATATCCAGTTTTTACTTTTCTTTAAGCTATCTAAATCCAAATCAAAAATTTACAGAATGTTGTTTTTAATTTGTAGTGATTGTTTTGGGGTTTCAAAGATTGATTAGCACACACGGTTTTCAATGTAATCGGTTGGTCTTATTTAGTTTTAAAGCTATTTACAACTTTTGTTTTTCTGAAGATAATGTATTAGGCTCTAGTCAACTTTCTTTTTGTTATTTTGAAAGTATGCAGACAGGAAAGTGGATTACAAGAGATAGGAGAGACATTTGGCAATGTTTGTATTAACAGGCACAGAGCGTTTAGCATCACCAAACCCACTGATATATGCTTGTTGTTTTATTTAGGCCATCAGTCGACAGCCGTGTGGAACCATCTTGGTGAACCATCCTGTCCTGGAATGGTCACTGTTTTAAATTTCACTTTGGTTTCCAAAAATCTCATAAATGGTTTAATAAATGGCCAGAAAGGTTTAGTGGTTTTCTGTAGATACTTAATAGCCGATTAAAAAAAAATATATCCAAGCAAATCCCTTTTCATTACACTGTTTAAACTAAACTGTACTGGAATTACTTGATTGTTTTAAACAGAATCTGGACGACAATGGAAGCTGGAACTGGATCCGAACTAGACCTGTTTATCTTGTGATGGGCTTAGAGATGAAATCTTCTGGTAATTGAAGTTAAAAAATAAAATATATGGAATTAAGATACAACAGAAAAGTAACACATTTCGTAGCGTAAAGTTAGTGCTTTTAAGAGTTCCTCTATACCCACCTGTAAATGAATTCCACTCAGATGTTCTCCAACCAGCCGCACTGCCTCCTCGCTGGTGAATTCGTCCCACAACCCGTCGGTGCCGAGGATCAGGAAGCGGTCCTGGGGTCTTAACTTGTGATAGGTTATCTCAGGTGTAACATCCAGGTAGGGTGGTGTTAAATAGTTAGGGGGGGTGTACTGATACAAGTTCAGAGAGTCCAGGTCCACTCCAGATTCAAGGCTGCTTAAAATGCTCTGCTGCAGCTCGAGGCTCCATTTGAATCTCACGTCACCGAAGGCACGTAGAGGCATGAGAACCTGAAGGTACGACAGCGGAAAAAATGACTAACTTACATCATAAAACAGTGTCCTGTCTGGCAATGTGGCAAAAGGAATAATGGTCTTGATGCCAAACAGAGCCCAACAGATTTTGCTTTCACAAGTGGAGCAGTAGGGCTATCGCCACAGTGTTCCGCT
>JAUZNJ010058109.1:0-19729 GCA_034780135.1 Jordanella pulchra
ATATATTTTTTTTTTTTTTTTTCTTCTTTCTAACAGAGTAACTGGTAGCATTTCTGGAAATAAAAACTTTTACCAACGCTGCTAACTTTTATACCTTTGCATGACAACACCCCTCTCTCGAGGCGTGTTGAATGGTGCCACGCTTCCCTCTCCTGTCCTCCACCCTGTCCTTGTGACCGGAAGTCTAACTATCCAGGTTACAAAAAAAAAAGTATTTACCAATGGCAGCATAATGCAGATAAAAGAAAGACTGAGAAAAGAAAGACAACTAGTCCACACCAAGGAGCTCAGGGAAGCAGAAACCAATTTACAACACATGTCATCTCAAGGCACTTTACAAAGACAATTTAGTCAAATCACACAGTCAGATGAGTTAAAAGTTTTCTATCTAAGGAAAACCTGCTTATTGCATTGAATCATCAATTCAACAGCAATCCCTCACACCAAGCATGCATGTTAGCGACATTGGAGAGGAATAACTCCCTTTTAACAGGAAGACACCTTCAGCAGAACCAGGCTCAGTGTGAGCAGCCATCTGCTGAGGCCGACTGGAGTTCAAGGAGGCAGAAGCAGAGATATAAAAGGTATCTGTCATCCAGCTCCACAGGAAAGACGCAGCCACAGACAAGCTCCAAGTCGGCTCCCATGTCAGAGGATGAAAGAGAGCACATCCAGTTAGTCACAGTTAGAGAAACAGGGCTACCCTGAAAAACAGGCCAAGCTCCAGTAAATAAAGGTGTTGATGGTAGCAGTCCAGCCGACATTTCTCTCCAGGATGGAGCCACAGCCACTGTGTTCTCTTGTTACTAATTTTATCATGAGGCCAACTTTTAGAGTGTTCAACATTATGAAATGCATTCATCAGACATAGTAGAGCTGTTAATTTTAAATATACATACATGATTCTAAGCCATGCCCATAATAAATCTCACACTGTGAGGACAGTGTGCGATGCTATGCGACATACAAAGTCCCTTTTTTCTACTTGAGCATCTGGTTCAAATAAAATGTTGACTGAATTTACAACAATATATGTTTTAAGGCTTTTGTATCATGTTTTTTGGTTCTATAGTTAAAAAAGAAACATAAAAGAATTGCGGAGGGGAACAGATAGAAAAGAAACATACCTTTGCTGCCTGCAAACTAAGAGGTTTCATTGCCAGGGGCTTGACAAGTAAGGAATTTCTCATTTTGGAATCTACTGTAACAAAACAGATATTTACATAATCTATAAAAAAATACAAATTTCCATTTTTTTCCTAACTGAACGGGCTAAAGCTTTCTTGTTTTAGGTCAGGTAAGACTACCCAAAGGAATTATTTAGCTAAATTCCACAAAACTTCAAATTAGAGATGGGATTTATGGCTCTTTATGTGAGTCGATCTTAGGGAGCCTTTCCTTTCAAAGAGCCCTAATAAAGCAGTCTTTTTATTGTTATAATCATTAATTTTTCAGATCAACTAGGGGTAACTTTCTTTTTATTAAGTGAACAATAGCTGGTAGGAGTTACAACATGTAGTATATTTAAGATTAATTCTAATATACCAACTCCACCAAAATACCATTACTGGGAATTGTTCCGAAGCAGGTCAATTATTGGTAATTTAGTTTATTTTCAAAGCAAATATTCCATTCGCTCTCACCATACCACTCCTGCTTTTCAAAGGTCACTATTTTGGATCCTCATTTAAAAAAAAATAAATCAATAAAACCCTGGCCACAAATCATTTCAATGAAAAAAACTAATTTGCTGAAAATTATTCTACATGTGAGCAATTTAACAGTACAGAAAAACAATAGGTCTACCTTGTTTCTCATCTCCAGAAAAGTGCATCAGTGCAGCATGGAGGAAATTTAACTCCTGGCAGGGAAAATTGAAAACATTGAGGAGTGCTATAAGCTTTTTCAAAATCCACAAGCTAATGGTGACTATGGAGAAGCCAGAAAAAAAATCCTTTATCCAAATGAAGGTCTAAGAAACCAGATCAGTCTCAAGAATGAGGTCTGTAGAGTCAACACCTTTGTCTTCTCAATAATCGGATACGAACGAGGAAGAGATAAAAAATTTAGACCATAGATATTATAACTAACAAGCCCCTGCACCAGAAATTCATTTATCCACAAGGTATATGGTAAGCAAGCAGAAAAAGGCAAAGGATTGGTGAGCATATGGGTGCCTATCCAAGATGTTGCATCCAAGCTTCAATACATTAGATGGATAGGCCCAATGGATAAAGCATTCAGTAAATATCTTAAGACAATGTAAACAGAAAGAGAAGGAACTAAAACATCAATCATGGTAGAAATAAACCACCGTTTTATGCATTACTTGGGAGATGGAGAAGGCTGATCTGAGGGATACCGATCATTTCAGGACACTAGCAGGCCTTGAGCAAAAGAGCGAAAAAATGGATAAAAAAGGAGCAGCCCCCAGGATCAACAAAGATACTGCAGAGGACCCCCAAACTCACATGGTTTAGTCAAGGACCAGATATTTGGGGCTTACTGGGACCCCTTAAAGAGGGGTAGATGAGGGAAGACTTTGTCTCACGGGTAGAAATTTTAGTGTTACAGCAGCGATTACAAAAATGAATGATAAAAACACCAAATTAACAATCTATGAACCATGGGGACTATTTTACACAGCAAAGTCGATTTAAATTCCCCTTCAGAGTAATTGCAGTTACTGCAAATGCAGCCTCAACATACCTTCAAGCCAGCAACACGAGATCGGCTGTTTTTTATAGCCTTATTATATAATCTGAAATCTGAAGGGAGAAAACAGCGAGGAAAACATTTAGAATCATACCTAGGATGCCTGCACTTGCCATTGAAGGAACTCTGTGAAAGGAACAGTCCAGTACGGGAGGAACAGTTTGTAGAGCGGGCTGGAGGGATTCCCCATTACGAAGGGCAATGCACAGTTTCGAGAGGGAATCCTGTGACAGGACTGGCTTTCTTAATTAGTTTGTCCAGCCTCTGTGTGTCCTCTGCCAAGATGCTGCTACTCCAGCAGGCTACTTCATAAATAGCTAATATCACATGTTACTGCTCTGGCTCAGGAGCAGGAACAAAGAGAGGGGAGACAACTCAAAATCAGCAGTTAATATGATTTATTTAAAGAAAATGAAGTAAAATTAAATAATGAAAACTTAGGGGTAGGGTACTCTATCTGGAATTGGAAAAAGGAGAATCTGTATCTAGATCGGAGCGCCACAAATGCCTCCCCCTTCTAATGTTTAGTTGATAAGAATCTCCTGTGGAGAAGAGCAAAGCAGAGGAGGACGGAAAAAAACAAGTCTTCCTAAAACACAAGAAGGGCAGAAACCATAACTATTATGTAAGGCCCTAAGAAGCTCCCACTGTGCTCCAAAAGACCATAGCCTCCTGGGCAGGTTCAATCTGCCCCGGGCCCTCCTTTGAGGAAATGCATTGTTGTGTGTCCTATTCAACTTGCTGTTCAAGTGCACACCTAGGTATTTATAGGATGCTGCCCTCTTATATATGTTGCTAAAATGCACTGTGGTATGGGTGGGGCTGGTTTACCTCCTCAGAAGTCCATCACTACTGGTATGTGTGTTTGCATAATGTTTTCCTGCGATTGTATATTTAAAGTACCCTTTGAGAGTAACAATCTTTAGGCAGGTATTAAAAATATTTTTCATACTGTTGGCCCACTGCTCTATATTAAAATATTTTCTTTTTCACTTTTTTTATGTAATATTGTGTTTTGCAAGCTTTTTTATATTATCTATGCAATGCATTTTACTCTGTGAATTAGATTTAAGTCCATGTGTATTTAACAAAAAAAGGGCTGCATGTTAATTTCACAGCCAACTGGCCAAGGAGATCAAAACTCCCAAAATAAAAGGAACAAAAATAACACAAGTATACTGTATGCATAATGCTTTATGGTTCTGGAGAGCAATAACATGTCTTCATTTTAGTTAAAATCCTCGAGGGTTTTATCAGTTGTGTGTATCTTGAAATTAACTACCTTTTTTTTTTTTTTTTTTTGACTTCCTGTCGTCGGGTTAGGGTGCTATGAGGTTGCGCTGTAACTAATGGCTCTCTCTGCACTGAGATGAAAGAGATGTTGCCAGATATAAATAGAGCAGCTGGGTTAGTTTCAGAAAGGTTCCTTGGAGAGGAAAAGGAAATTGGGAACTGGCTGCATACATTACAACAAGAGCTTTGCGTGGGTTTGGTCGTTTTCTCTTCAGACAAGCGACTGTGACTCACTACTCTTCCTTATTATTCACCATAAATTCAACCTACATAACAGTCACAGAGCTGTTATAAAACGTGTAACTTGTCTTATTTACCATTCAGTATAGGTTGTAAGTCACGGAAATTGTGTTGGCTTCAGAGTTTTCATGTGTCTAATTAGATTAAACATTTTCTGCATATATCTCCAGGTTTACAGCTGAAGACAAATTGCATGCCACCTTCTGTGGATGAACATCACATGCTGAAAGTTATTTGACTTTTATTGAAGTTTAATTCATTTTAATAGTTTCTAGAACAAATTTACTATATGTAAATGTGAACATGGGAATTTATTTTTATGGATCACTATTTCAGCCCTCAGGTGTAAACTAACTATAAAAACAGTTGCTCTAGTAAGTGGTCAAAGACAGCATGCAAGTGTGTATACTACCAAGCCACTTTACAATTCATCCATCTTTACCGGCTTTGTCTTGCTTAAGGTCATGGAGAGGTGAAATACACACTCAACATTCCCTCAGTTTGTTACATGACTTTCACAGAACCAGAGCACCACATGCACTCAGACTCATACTTACTGTATGTTCAATTTAGCATCTAAGATTGATTTAACATGAATATCTGCACAATAAGGTAAATATGCACCATGAAAAAAGACATGGATAAGATAGAAATGTTATACAGCATATATGTAGCTGGCCTAAGACATCAATATGTATTCATTTAATTTGAGTGTACAGGAACATAGGTAATTGGAACAGTTTGAGTTAATTGCTTTTAACTGTGGTTTGGTATAGAATTATTTTTGAAAGTTTGAAAAGGAGCATAATGAGACATGGAAATAGGAATCTTTTTGACCCACATGCAGAAATTTCCAGCAGGACTCATTTAAGAGTTGTATTTACAAGAATGTATAGATTAAAGTCAGCTTCTAGAATGCAGCTTCTGGAATCTAGAGATAGGAGAGAATAATTAGAGAAGGTGATTTCAGAATCTTGCAGTCAATGGGTCTTGTTAGGAGGCTTACCAGGATACAGTAGAGTTACTGGTAAGCCTTGAGAGAGAAACTGTAAATAGGTAACGGATCCTGTTAGCCGTAGATGAGGGAGTCTGAGGTTGTCAAATTCATTTCCTTGGGTTCCAAAGTACGATTGCATAGGATTTAGTGGGCCAGGCAGGCAAGCTATCGCTGGAGCAGATTGTTGGTCCAATGAGATCCGTCAGTAAACAGATTCTTGTAGAAAATTTAATGTATTCACTTAGTTAAAATACTTTGAATTCTAAGATAGTTATGCCAGTTACAATAACTCTAAGATACATGCCCATGAAATATGTCACTATGTGTGATCAAATATAAATATAAAGTGCAGTCAATCGAAGTTACAAGTTACCTGAGGGAATTGTGACAAAATATGATGTTATGGGATTATTTGTGGTTTAAGGAAAGCTAATGCTGATGTCTATGTCTACTTAGATGGAATATACAGTAAGTTACTGAAATATAAAGTGGGCTGTATTGACAGTTAAATTAGCTGGTTTGTTCAATAAATAAGCTGAGAGAAATTGGAGTAACACAGACTGCGTCTCCATGTGCTTATTTATATGCTGTTTTGCAGCTTCATCTGCTGCTGACGGGTCTGGAACCCTGGTACCCGTTACACATGCACAGAGGAGGAACAGGGGGTTGACTTGATAGGAGGAGCAGGTTTACAGAGGAAGCAAGTTCAACCGAGTGGTTCCTCAGTTTGGCCATCAGGAAAAGATAGGCTGGGGCACGGCTCCTTACATTCACAGCAGATGAGACCCAGATAGGTGACAGGTGTGAAAGATCAGGAGCACATCAGCAGAGATCCTCAGTCCTGCAGAAAACAGACTTCAACACAAACAGATATGACAGAATAAAACACCCGCTTTAAATTAAATGCAGTCTCTCTTAATCATAGAATAGAAGTTATTACTATACATAAATATATGTTATATATACGTATATTTACTTGACTCTTAAGAAAAAGAGTTTGTGTAACCATTGCATCTCGTGTTGTGAACTTTAAAATTTATTTTTTAATGGAAAAAGCTTTTGCATATCTGTTGCATAATTTCAGTGAGTTTTAGGCGCATAAGCTGTCTAGATACTTCAGAAAGTTTTTTCCTCAAAACTCAATAGAAAATGTTCATGCACACTATGAAGGAGTTAGATAATTAAACAGAACTCTCTGTCCACATTGCGACTAATCAGATGAGTAGAACAAAGTCAGGTAGTGAATTTTTGCAGAATTCAATCAACAAAATAGCGTATAATTTTTTTTAAGTAAAGCTTTTAGATTCTTTACTTTGTCATCAGCATTTGTAGAGGGAGAATCTCATAAAACCTGGTCTCATTTTGGCATGAAGCTTGATCTTAGAAATTGAGTTTTCTATAGAGCTTTTACCATGGGCTGCTAAGACTTCGCTGCCAACACCAGTTTCATTTTTAATGTTAAAAGTTTTTTTAAAAAACATTGGGACTTGAAAGCATTCAGCAGGTGCAGACTTGGATAGGTAGATCCAATATCTCTGATGTCTTCTGTTAACACAAGCCAAATCTATGTATTGTCAGTTTCGTTCTCCTATTTGGAGTATTTGTAAGGCTCTCTATTTGTTTTTGCTCTCATGGCTGTGAATCTGCTTCCGTTTTATTTTTGTCCAATAAATCTGTATTAGTCTAGTCTAGTCTTGGGAACTTTTTAATCCTGACAATAAAATCGGTAAAATACCTAAGAAATCAAGCCAGCAACACTTAGCATTGTGAGAATTGTTAATTATGAAAAAACCCACAAGTAAATGAGGAAAGTGTCCTTATGAGTGAGGTTTTTGAAAAAGAAGTTTAGAAACACATTTTAGAGGATATCCAAAATGAAAATTGATTAATTATGAAAATAAATATTTAAAGCCCAAAATTACTCATAAACCATGGAAGATTTTAACTGTTGTGTGTGTGTGTGTGTTTGGGTGCACGTGTGTGGGTGTGTGTGGGTGCGTGTGTGTGTGTCTGTGTACATGGTTGTAATTCTTTGTGTGCCTTGGTGTTGCCGAGCAACAGACCTGTCCAGGGTGTACCCTGCCTCTCTGCCACTGCCAGAGATGGGCATCGGCTCCACCACGACCCTAATGGAATTAGCAGGAGAAGATGGATAGATAGATGATCAATAAAAATATACATTTGGATTTTAGAACAAATAGGCTCTTCTCATAATTGTTGACTGACTTTTAGTATGTGTCTGCTGATATTGTGATAATTGAATTTTGGTGATTTGTTCAAATTAGTTTAGGTTGGAAGGCCTCCTTTCCGTCATGCTAAATCTTACCTCTGCCCAGACGTTATCATATTCAAGTAGGGAGGCTTGTTGGGCTAATCTAAAAGTCTAACATTACTGTCGGTCAGATTAAACATGTTGTAAAAGTTAAACTACTACTTACAAGTAAACATGAGTTGTGGGCTTATTTGCATTTAATGCTCATTAACACTGCTGATTGAAAGATAGAGCAATGTTTTATGTGATTACAAGAAGTCCAAATGTCTTGATCTTTTTGATCCTCTTGTGCTCTCAACTTCTGCCTGGCAGGTGAAACTTGCCAGACAGAAGTTCTCTAGAAGGTCTCTAGGTCTTAAATGCAAATATGAACCAGATCAAATTGACAGCTTAGACCTTTGAAAAACTGGAGACGGAAAGTTAGTCACCAAACTCTTGTTGTTGCATCTCTATTTTTGAGTGCTAAAGAGGAATCAGTTTGACACAGAATTAACAAATCCCTTTGCTTTGCAGAATATTGTATAAAACACAAAATGAATTTAGAAACATTTTGTGGTTCCTTTATATACAAAAAACTGCAGAGACTCCATTGCTCATAACATTCCCTAAGGCAGTTTTGGCCAGATGGAGAGCAAACCTTTTTATTTTCATGGCATGCTACAACAGCCTTCACCTTTCACAAGATTGAGATTGTCTTCTACTAAACATGTGGGTAATGAGCTACAGTGGAGTTATGCCAGTAAAAAAATGCTACACACCTAATATAAGTTGAGACAATGTACTGCCAAAGATTTGTTGAGAAAGTCTGTTCTCAGTGCATTTTTGTCCTCCTTTCATAATGAGATTAGATAGACCAGCTGCCTCAACAGATGTATGGGAATAGACAGGTTTATTTGTATGGTACTATACAAGATAATTCTGACTTCTTTATGCAAAACAAAAATACATTTAAAAAATGGTGTACAAAGAATTAAATGTAGAACACAGAAACAAATAATTACAAACAACAAGAGTAATTTGAGGGTTGGTTGTTTAGTAGAAGAAAGCACCAGACTGGTATTTTTAGCAGCTATTGTGGCTTTAAATGAGAAGGCCTGACCCTTATACCAGCTAATATCTGTTCTAACTTATTTTCCGCCTTTCCAAGCAGAGCACTTATTAAGCATCAGAAATGAAAGAGGGAAGGATGGATGTTACTGCTTGCTCGTTGGAATATGGGGAGGGACCTTTCGGCTTGCTTCTTTCTGGTCCAGAGACCCAGTCTTCGTGTCCAGTCAGTTCATCGCCAGGCAACTCTCACAGAGATTTAGTTAATCTGATGCTGGACTTAATTTATAACTCACTGGAGGCCTCCCTTTGGCTATGGCAGTTAGCTGGTAGCTGTGACTCACTGCATGCGCCCGCAGTTTTGAGGTGGGTGGCGACTCAGGCAGCAGCAGGATCAGTATGGCACGTATGGCAGTATGGCAAACAGCAAGTGGGCCCTGCTCTTCCGTAGGCAGTAGTAGGTCTACCAGACAGCTGGACAGCTCTCCCGTCTGTTTCAGCATTGCGTACAACTCTGTATTGCTGGAAAAGAGCGTCACTACGTCCAGCTCCTTCTGGATCGTAGGAAAGGTAGTCCAACTCAGTCCAGCGATCCTAGACTGTTCTCCAGAGGGATTTCCTTGCTACTTAGTGTAGCTTTCAGCTGAGAATTGGTTAGTACGGCCTTTACGCAGCCATGGCCACTGGCAAACAAAAAGTTGAATAGGAGCCTGGGACTCCCTAAATAAAATCCGTCACAGGAATGTGACGTCAGAAGGGAGTCGCTCTCATTACATCACTGACATTTGATCTCAACATAAGTAAGGAGGGCTTTAAAAATTGAATATTTATATATTTCTTATAATTATTTTTAGGAAGACGTAATTGGTAGCGTTAGCGCAAAGGTTTATGAAACATTGACTTTGGAAATAAGCTGCAAAAATGATAGTTGGATCTTCAAATAAGGCTAACATTTAACTAAATAACTATTTTGAAAATCAAATTCAGTATTTTTAGAAAGACTTTAATAATATAAATAACTTGTCTTTTTGCAAACCCTTTAAGATCAACATTTTGATTTTACTTGAATATCAATAACCACCAAAACCTTCAAACCGAATGCACAATAGGTTCTGATCAACACTTTAGACTTAAAGTGTTGGAATGTGACCCAAAACCAATGTTATGTTGCATTTTCATTTGAGCAAGATAATCCAGCACAGATTAAACCACAACAGACATCTGACATTTGATGTGTGACAGCACACAGATGAAACCACAGACAAGAGATCCTAATCTATATTGCAAAAGCAGTGGGTAATGCAATTTTAAACAAGCCCTTCTTAGAAACAGCTGCATCTCTTTGGCTAAAGACAAAAGTCTCAACTATGTCAGCCCAAACCAAACCTTAACTGGCAAAACAAGAAAGAGCAGACATTTATCATCTTCCAATCACAATGTCAATCAAAGTTAGTTGAGTATCCACTGGGGATTAAGCATAATTTCTTCTCCTTTGAGACAGTTACTGGCAGCTGCAGTTATCACATACTGTAACTCCTGCCAAATGATGGAATGGCTTTGTGGGCTCATGCCTTGGGTGTCTCTTTCTGTTCTCTGTCAAACAGAAGCCTCCAGTCACTGCTTAGTGGTAGAAGATGCATTACATCGCATTGACATTCGAAATAGTCCCCAAGGTGCTCCACTGTGGCTTTGACTGACAGTCCAGCTTGGAAAGCTGTGTTGTCCCATAATTCACCCAACACGCTGTTCTCTTTGTGGTCTCAAATGTCCCTGGATGCACTGAGTCATGTCACTCCCCTTTGTCTTCCTTATTTTTTGCTTTACTTTATGAATTTATAAAAATAAGAGCATCATTCTTTTGTCAATTGCTGCCATGTGTTATTTACAGGACAACAGATTTAGAAAAGCAAGGTAAGAATAACAAAAATAATACTTATACCGACTTTGTGCATTTGGTCTTTACCCTCTAATTCCAGTGTGTGAGTGATGGAAATCCTTACCTTAATGGTATAAAACCAGTGATCAAAATGATAAATTATTTTTGATAATATCCAGCATCTTCTCTATTTTCTATGATCGCAGCATTTAACAGACTATACAAAGAACATATGCTGAACATCATGAGTGCACACTTTCTAATGAGGCAAAAATGGCAATTTTGTGAAAAATAAATATTAACTGGCATAAACGTAATAAATAAAATCACTGCCAAAAACATTTTTTCCATTGAGTGTGAACATTCAGACAACATTGGATGATCACTTGCCTGCAGGCGGGGGGTATTTTTATCGTGTAACACTATAGTGTATGCTAAAGAGAATAAGATTTCTTAAGTTTCTCTTTTTATCAAATTGTTATCAATCAAAAAACTTTCCCTAATTTGTCATAGTAGGGTAGTGTCTGAAAAATTTTGAGAGGACAGACTGACTGACTGACTGACTTGGGTATTGCATGGCAATACCAATAGTGTATATAATCTGGTACTAAAGTTATTACTAAAGAACCCCTTCACTTGGATGTTTTTTGTCCTATCTTTTATGCAATAGTTTCAAGTTTGTTATTTTTTTTTTTTTTTTTACAGAAAATAATTGAATCACCATCTACCAAAGAAAGTACAAAACCTCCTGCAAGCTGAACATTACAGACTCTCGGGCTACCTTTCATGCTGATCTGCTTAGCTGTGCTCCCCTCAACCCTCTAATGAACGAGGCCAAAAGAGCTCTGGGGCTTAGCCTCTCCCTCTTACGTTAACTTAACAACATGTCCCTATGCTCACAGGCTTCTTCTCTCACAATCACACACAACCATACTGATGCAAATGAATGGCCACATACACACTTTCAAACCACTAACCCTCAGAGCAATCTGTCTGCGGCACTGTAGTATTATTAGACTTACACACCCTCAAAGGGGAAACAGTGAGTGCTTAGAGCTGAAAGATGAGATATGCTACAGGCGCTAGTAATTCCATTAAAAAGGCATTCACTGGTTCCTTTGTTATCATCGGCCATGATGTTTTCAGAATGTTGTGAGGTTCGCTGATCCATGACCCTCTCATCTATCTTTCAGGATTTGAAGGAAGTTTGTGTGAAACTGACACCAATGAGTGTGTTTCAGACCCATGTCAAAATCTTGGGAAATGTGTGGACCAGATCAATGGTTACAGGTAAAAAAATAAAAGAAAATGTTACTTTGTTTTGAGATGGTTAAAGGTACCAACACAGTCTGAAAAAGTATGACTTTTAGGCTTGATTAAGTATTGGAAAAAGAATATGAAAAAAATGTCACTTCCTCCCTGTGTCCTCCCTGCTCTTGTTTTGTTCTTCCATCTCTATTCAATCTCAATTTTCTATTCTTTTGTATTTATTGCTTCCTTCCTCCTTTGCTACGTTTGTCCTTTCTTTCTTTCCCTACGTTCTTCCTGATGTGCTCTTCTCTCTCATCTTTCTTTTGTATATGCTGTCTTCCCTCTTCCATTTTCTTCTTCCTCTTAGTTCATCGTGTCTTTCTTGTATTTCCCTTGTAATGTATTTTCTTGTATTTTATTTTTGTCGTTCCTTTGTCCTTTGTTGCTGTTATCCATAATACATTAGTTGATTTACAAATGATTCATTTAAAAGCCTGTTTCTTGGAATCAACAAAAACAACTTTTGTGTTCTTGGCTTCTGGTTTTAGTTAAAAAGATTATATTTGAATATAAATGTGTGGATTTCCAAACCATTTTACTAATTGTTATTTTATTTCTTATATTTTATTGTTTTATTGTATCCCTTATGCTAGTGTTTTTTTAACTGTTAGATTTTACTCTATGTGCAGCACTTTTTGTTAGTTACTTTATTCACATGTGCTATAGAAATTAACTTTGACTTCGCAAATACATAAACGCATGGCCTATTGATGTCTTTTCTTTCTTGATAGCTAGATTAAGTAGCGATCATTTAAATGTTTTGTAGAGGATGGATATAAATATAAGGCATGACTCTTGACTGCTCTGTGCTTTTCAATTTAATTCTCTGAATGTTTCTATTATGGACCAACCAGAATTTGTGGAAACCATATCTCACGTTGGCTGCATTGCATTCAGAAGCACCTTTAGACAAATTTACGGCAATGTTCAACAGCAAATTATTTCAATAAATATCAACAACAATAATTTCAGTCGATCTTACTGAACAGAAGTGTCATTTTTACTTAAGTGTATTTTTTAATTCATTTTTGCACTCAGCTTGTGTCTACAGAAAACATAAGCCACCTATTTTCTGTTTAAAAAAAATGGATTAAATGATTTTTCTTTTGCAGGTGTGATTGTCAGATGGGATTTTCTGGCCTCCACTGTGAGAAAGACATCAATGAGTGTGCATCCAACCCTTGCAGCAATGCAGGCATCTGTCAGGATCTTGTGAATAAGTTAGTATAATTATATTTCTATTTTGTTTATTGGTGTCTTTTTTCATTTTGCTTTGAAATTGACTGTTTACTTTAATGTAAGTTTAAAAATGTATCTGTGGGAAGAAGGCACAATTAATATCATGGGTTTGCTTTGAAAGGTGAACAAACAAAACCATTTTCACAGCCAAACATTTGTGGCCATGGTGTTTGTCTTCAAAGCATTTCCCTTTTTATAACGAGCCTGTATTCATCCTTGACACAGATAAGCTTTCCTTCTAAAGACAGAGTGAATTCAGCAGGAAGGTATCATGTATCTAGATTGGTCTTTACTCCACCAGTGCTACTCTATGTTGTGCTTAATGTGGGCCCCGGGGCATCAAGACTTAGTTGAACAGATGGAAAGAGAAGTCCCAAGGCCAATTTGAGTCCTAAATGGTTTGTCTTCGGTTTTTCTCCTCATCCAACTCCCCTGTGACCCGGCTTGGCTCAGAGAACTTCCCCATTTGCACAGTCCAGGGACTTCACATCAGGTGCTTTTTAAAGCAGCCTAATCCACATCTTTCTCTCCTTGAGCCAAGCAAGACAATATCTACCATGGTGACGAGTCACTCTTTGTAGCAATATCTCTAATTTGTAAACATCCTTTTTTTTCAACATAGTTTGAACTTGGCTGGGCGACAATGCTACACAGACAAAAGTACAAGAAGTGATGAAAGTTTTTTGTTCTTAACGGGCTGTACTGAGGACAAAAAGCTATTTTTAGCACACTACAAAAATGTAATGAGTTATTGAAGGTTTTATTCAATCAAGAATATATTAATAATCTAGCATGGAGGTGCCTAATTGTATTCTTTGTCATAATTTAAACCTAAGGCACAATTGCTTCCTCCTTGGAGATGTGTGTTTATGTGATAATAGGTTCACAGAGGGATTTCATTTAATAAGCTATATCAACATAATCTAAACGAAATTTAAAATAAGACACACAGGGAACACTGGCTAAATATTTAGTGTCATTGGAGGATAAGAGACAACTTTCTCTCTATATATACTACAACTTTTTCATTTCTGATTATTTACCGATAATGCAGCTACCAGTATTGTCCGAAGCCAGTATTGACCTGAAACACTATCGGCACAAATTATATATCCTTCCATTCCCTTTTTTGTAGAGGGGAATATTAAAAAAGGATTGATCCGAATATATTGATTAAACACAACAATAGCCATCAAGGATTTATGTGAATAGCGGACTCTTTTACTATTAACTGACTGGTTACATAAGTTTTAAGCTAAAGCAGAGTGTTTCTATCAACATTCTAATGTCTTAAGATTTTAAATACAGGCTGATATATTTGAATATTATATCTAATAATAAAGCACTGCAGCTGTACACAAACCATCCTTCAAAAGCCCATATAGTGAGTACTATGTTGCTAGCAGCTCCAGAAAAGTGAAGCCCCATCAGAGTGATTTTAGGTGGGTAAATGTCAATGGAATGCTGCAGGACTTTTAACACTCCCAGGCTATGATACAAATGATGCTGTTCGTTCAATAACGTTTTCTAGCAAAGATTGAAGCTTTAAAAAAACAGCTGTTTTATTACAGTGATTAACTTATTCACAGGCAGACTTTACTTACTGTACTATTTAGATAAGTTTGACCTGTTTTTTATTTAGGGGAGTCAGAATAAATGAGATGGAATATATACATTCAGTAGACTTTTCAGATATTCATTTATAAATAAAAATAAACCTGTTCATTTTCCTTCAACATTACAATTATTAAAAGGTTTAAAGGAAGGTTAAAGACTTCTAAAAGTAACTGAACATGCTGTCTTTTAACAGCATTATTTTACTTTTAAGGTTTGTCGTCTCTGCAGAATTTTACCTTATTCCTGTATCATTTAGTGTTATGACATCCTTTCTCAGGTTCCACTGCGTTTGCCCTTCTGGTTATTTTGGAGTGTTGTGTGACCTGGATGTGAACGAGTGTGAAGTCTCACCTTGCCTACATGAGGGCATCTGTATCAACATGCCTGGAGGCTTCAAGTGCGTCTGCCGACCTGGATACTCAGGTACCCACTTTGCCCTCAGGTGACATGAAGATCAATACAAGAGTCTGAAGAAGCTTATCATGATGGCCAGTGCAGCTGTATGCTATTGACACAGCTCTGACACAGATCTGGCTTTGCGTTTAAAAAAGATAGGACTCATAATGCATGATTTTAATAAACCTGCCTGCTGCTTCAAGATAAGTCTTTTTTTGTAAACCAGGCAGATGGAATTACGTCACTTGATTTATCTGATTATGGGTTTTCCTTAAAATAGCTTTATTTCAGTTTATCAATCTATATATTTTAGATCGCTGTTGGTTAATTCTAATGTATTGTGGTTACATATATATACTTATAGTACTAATATTTGTACTTTGAACTCGCATATTTATATATATATTTGTTGGTACCCTCCAATATTAATTCCTGTCATAGACTGTGAAGATTAATTTCATTTGTCTTCCACACTGTATCATCAATTTATCCTTCCCCTAGTTCGGAAAAGGGGGAAATCTCAGAGGTATTGCCACTCTAGAGAGCAGAACCTGACATGCATGGCCCAATTCCCACAGTAGCAGCTTTTATTATTAGGCCTACACACACCATAGTACAAGTTATTCCTTTTTCTGTTGCTCTAAGCTCATCTGAGGAATGGGGTCCCCCAAGAGAGTGAGCAGGCAGGGCATACTGTACAGGTCCAGATTGGTGCCAGTCGACCAGAACTCATATGGAATATTTGACACAGTAACGTGTGCACTAGTACTGCAACTTTAAATCCACCATTTTCTTAGTTTTTTTTATTCATTTATATATTATTCTAAGAAATTAATTTCACCTTTGTACATAGACTCATACAGAAGTATTTTTATTTAAGCATCTTTCTGCTCTGGTGGGATGATGCCAAAGTGTAATAAAACTCAGAGTGTCACACAATTTCCAATTATTGAGTTAAGCCACAGGGGAATTTAAAGGAGAAATTTTCTTTGCATATCAACTGCTCCAAATAATTTATCAGGTAAAGTAGCTTCCTTGCTGTGCCACCTATGATTAAGCTAAAATGACACTTTATTTCCACCTGCTTCATCCCTTGTGTTGATGTTTTATGCAGCCCTTTCTTTATGTTGCTGTTTTATCAGAGCTGATTTGAGGTGTGATTTGGAAAAAAATGGAGAAAAGATTTTTTCTCACATCAACATTTATCACAAAAATTCAAATTATTTTATTTTTGCTTTTAATAGATCGTCTTTGAGAACTTTGATAGATTTATTCCTATTTTGATATCATCATGTTGAAAAGATTTTCCAGTCTTGACTTTAAAGTCATTCTTAGACTTTAAAGTCCCCCAAAAAAACCTCACGAAGAAGTTGAAGGTTGTGCAGAGACACACTGAGACAGGAGGAGCAAAAAGGGAGAGAATGAGGCTAAAGAGTGAAAAGCCAGTAATCTCATTTTATGTGAGAAAACAGTGTCATGTAAAAGAATACTTTCATGATCCCACTTTGCAATCTAGGACAGAACTAGCAGCAGTTTAGCACATGTGTATTTCATTTGCAATCTGGATTTCAAGTTGAAAGGTTTTCTCTCTCTGCTGCAACTTGCAGGCAGCCTGTCCTGCATATCGACAGCTGTCAGAGAGAGTGGGAGCAGGCTTACAGATCCACTCGCTTCTTGCTCAAGAGGACAGAGTTCAGTGTACTGTTGTCATCAAAGTCTCCACACTGTATAAAGTTTATTTGAAAAATAGTCACTACAGAAAAGTCTGAAAAGTCACTAAATATAGCGACGAAAGCACTAATTTCACAAAACTGTACCACAGTTGAATCCTCATTGTATTTTAATGACCTTAGTAAGATGAACTTAGCCTTCTTTGTTCATGCACTTACTCTGTTGATTTTTATAGATTCAGCTCAACATACCATTGGTTGTGGTTGTATTTAATAACCTTCCTTTTTTGCATGGAACATTATACAATCAAAAATTACTTATTTACTTTATCTTGAAACTTGACATTTTGAGAAGGCGATTAACCCTGTTTGGAATCCTTCCAGAACTTTATCACTGACCTGTCTCCTGGTTTCCTTTATCTTAGTGATGCTTTTTGTTTACTAATGTATATATTCAGTGAGATGTCATTTCACACAGGGGCACAGCACTGGTGCAGGAATTAAGCATACGCCCCCATCTAGGGAGGCTTTGGTCCCCCATGTGACTGTCATAGGTTCAATTCAGAGCCTGGAGACTCTAGTTCCTAGAAATGATCTTAAAAATAACATTTCTTTTACACAGGTGGACCCTATTTACAAAAGATTTACAAAAAAGTTAGTTGAACGAGACTAAATATATACATATGCCACATTTTTCAGATGCTTATTTGGAAAAAACAACTAATCTAAAATTTTCTCTAATTTCATATTTCTGCAATCTCTGTCTTTCATAAAAAATAAAAAAAAACATGAAAATTAATTTAAGGAGTATGTTTTCCCTAGGCACTTTATGACTACTGTTAAAGGTACACAATAAGATTAAAAAGCTGTTTTTTGTCTCCTTCTAATGGCAAGATTATGCATGCCTGGTAAGTTAGCTGTATAATGGTACAACAATTATATATAAATGTATATATTCTTATCACGAGCCACTCAAATTTCTTTTGTCTTAATTCCTCTGACGTTTGAGGCATATTTTGAAAGGTTTGACAGCTGCATAGATATCTGCTGACAGATCAATATTTGGGGAGTTTTGCTCAAGAGCCTCTGCAGTGCCTGTAATATATTTTTGGACTGCACGTACTCTAGGTGTCATATTGTTTTCAGGTTCATAAGTCATTGCAACGACATGATTAATGGCTGAACTTGTTTATATAAATCACAGTTTAAGCACAGTATTCATCACCTTCTGTTTTTTTCCTCTTCGCCCATCATTAGGGAGAACACTCCCTTGAGTGATGCACAGTGCAATCAGCACATTGTTGCAGTTTCATTAGTCAGCACATTGTTTGATGATGATGTTCTAGCTTTTGAGGTTGTTGGTTTTTTGTTCTGGCTGTTAATGCTTTTGGAAATTTATGTTTTATTACAAAAATGTTGTTATAATATCTGTACTGGTATAATATAAGCCCTGCCCATTGAATGCTTCCTTGTATTTTTTCATTAAAAACAGCAGTGGGTAATATGTAGCCACTAGGGATGCTAGAACTTTAAATTCCAGGTTTAGCGCCCCTGAAAACAACTGGCAACACAGCACTGTCACAAAATGAAATGTCAACGTTGGTGTTTGAGAATCTTTTAGCAGACGTCTTTAAACCAGCAGATTAAGAAGTCTTGGAGATACTTGTAAAGACAAAGCCACATTCATCCGTCTTGATTAAAGTCGATATACTCCTGGCCTATCACTGTCTTATGTACTGTAAGTGCTAGCTCTTGGCTAAACCCTTTTCCCGCACTGTGATTCTTACTGGCTCAGTGTCATAACAAAACATAGGAAACTGTGCCACAAGTAAAAGGGTGCACTAAATAACATGTATTGAAAATAAAGCAAAGGTAAATCAGTAACAAAGTGCAAATGCTTGGAGATGTAATATATGTATATGTGTGCATAAATTAGGGGAAACAAAAGACAAACTCAAATGTACGTATAGATGAGGTCAAGGCTTAAAGCAAAAAAATAATCTTGAGGTTGAACTATTTTTTGAGAAGGCTGGGGATGTTTACTGTAAATAAACTCTTTTTAAATTAGAAAATTTGGCCAAAAATAGAGACCATTCTTTTACAGAATAAAGGATAAGCTCTTATAAATCATTAAAATGTTTTTTGGACCAGTTTTAATGCTTTGTGAACATTTACAAATTGCATCATAAACTGCTGATTATCAAATCAGGTATTATGGTATTATCAAAGACTTCAGAATAAGATGAGTAGCACGATACAATATTGTGATATTGGGACACTGCAATATATTGTGAGGTATTGCAATATTCTAAACACTTCAGAAAAATCTAAAATGCAGCTATAGGATGACTGAAAAAACATGTCAAAATAAATTAAATCCATGTCCCATTTGTTAAACTTGGACAGGTTTCTTTTCCTCTTGGATGTGATTATAAAACCATTTACAATCTTGACCCTGACGTAAATATTTTTCAATTTGGGAAAACCCAACTGAATTGATGCACATAAGGTATCTCTGTGTTTCAATAGAAACAACTGCTTTCCTTTCTTTGTGGAGGTAAGAGGGGTACCATTCTCATTTATGCCCCCCCACCTTCAAGCAAAGCGCCCTCTACAGCTGAGAGTGTGACTTTGTTGGGAGCGACACTGGATAGTTACACCAAATTGTTTAATTATAAAGCGACCACAGAAACCAAATTTAACAACTTTATTCCAAACAGTTATTAACACCACAACAACATGTTCAACAATCAAGTGGTCCAGTACCACATCAAGTTGCCACATTACAATTCAAGACATACAAGTGACCAACAAAATATGGACACATCCACCAAGACAATTCCATCAGCATTATCCATTACCATGCTTAAAGTCTCTGCTTTCAGCCAGCAACACAAGATAAGATCTAACCGAAAATGGTCTGACCTCTTAACAGCACAAAAGGTCATATAATACAGACGTATAGAATGCAATTGATTTATGTATACCAGATCTATATAACAATTACAAGACACAGATAACTGTACACTTGGGGGGGGGGGGGGGGGGAATCAACA
>JAUZNJ010058120.1:0-28522 GCA_034780135.1 Jordanella pulchra
GATATATCTATAGATATCTATATATCTATATCTATATATATATCTATATCTATATATCTATATCTATATATATATCTATATCTATATATCTATATATATCTATATATCTATATATATATCTATATATCTATATATAGATATATATATATATATAAATAATTGTTTTCTACAGAAAATGCTACGATTTTCAGGTTTCGTTACAAAAGGGAAAACACACACACAGGATTTCCAGTTCCAGTCCTCTACAGCTACTATCCTGCAATGTTAAGAAGCTTCTTCACTATAAAGGGATGGAAACCAAAACACTATTACTAATGCTACCATTAGTTGAACTATGTGTCCTGCACTCAAAAAAATGATTTAAAGTGTTGCATCGTAGACACTGAATAATTGTGGTGATTATAATATGATAAACTAAGCTGTTCTACTGTATTTGATCAGAACAGCTAAATGTATACAAATGAAATTAGAGGGGCCTACAGTGAATCTTAAGTGATGCTGGAGTGGTTAATCGTTTGTTTGGCTCAGCTTTTTCATACAATTACAGCTTTTTAAAAATATTTATGATTATTTTTTTTAAGCACCTATGCAAACTAATTAGTCAGAAACACCACCTCACCATTTAGCACCTTAATTCTAATTTTGCATGCAGACGTTTGTGAGACAGGTTCTTAATCAAAATTCATCTACAGATTTCATACATGTTTAAAATGAAAGTAAGGTGATGGAGACAAAGGTACAAATGGGGGAATGCATAAAAATTGGGGGAAGTAATAATTGATGCAGAGCAGCTTATTCATTAGGGGTTTTTCTTATGGAATATAATGCCTATAAATATACACCAACAAGCTTAAACATTCCATACATTTTGGTACGGTCATCATTCCAAAGATCAGAAGCAATAAACTCAGTCATCACACCTATTATAAAAAATAAAATGCCTTTCATTAAATTTTGTTAGCACGCGAGTAATGGTTCCGTTTTTAACAAAGTAACTATCAGAAAAAATATATATACCACGTGTAGATATAGCCCCTTATTCTGTGTGTTTAGTTCACTCACCATAGGTTTATCGTAAAAGGGAAACCCCTGCATCGACCTTAAGGCGTTTGATGCGCTGTTTATCTCTTTAAAGATAACAAAGGCCTGGCCCTTCATCTTTAAGTTCCGTGCTACCAAGATGTCCAAAATTTGCCCAAACTGAGAGAAGATTGCGTATAGCGACTTTTTCAGCTCTGCACAGACAGGAGGGGAAAAATGAACAAAATATGGTTCTGTTGGATTCGTTGTGCAAGTATTGCATAAAAATCCATATGAGAAGGTAAAAACTCACCATCTTTTTTGATTTTCTCATTCAAGTTATTGATGTAGATAGTGTGATTAGGTCGAACTTCTGGAGTGGTCATCTTCTGACCTAGGATAAAACCGCACTTTAACAATTTTAGACAAGCCGAAACTTAACAATGAACTCACATTAAGCTAACGAAAGTTAGCAAACAATCATCCAACGTGATAGCCTGTTAGCTGTATAAGCTAGGTCAACATTTTCAGCACAATAAATCTTACAAAAGCAATATTTGCTTTCAAGTTTTTTCATAAATACATAAGAAGTAAACGCGAATCTAAACATACCTTGGTTAAAGAATAATCGAAAATAAAAAGTTCGTCTAAATGTAGCCGAAAGATTCTCGAAATATTCGCTTCGAAACGATGAATGAAAATCCCGGCCTTCTAAAATCCCGTATTATGTTCTCGCGTCTTCTTCTTCTTCTTCTTTTGCTTCTTCTTCTTCTATTGCGTTTATGGCAGTTTACACACTTTGCGTATTACCGCCATCAACTGGACGGAAATATAACTTCAGAAATGAATTTTCCTATACATATATAAATTATCTAGGTTACTAAATTATATTCGTACTTATACACTCACACACACATACATGCTACATCCTTTCAGCTAATTTTGTATATTTTAAATATTTTATAAGTGCTTGCATATGAACAGTGCTTGCAAAAAGATGCTACATGCGTCTCTTCTATGAGTCAGTTGTGATCAATGTTCTAGGGAGTCCTTTGGAACCTCTGGGGATTATTTCACAAGGGAGAATTATTCATAAAGTGAAAAAAATTATGGACAACAGCGAGCATCCTCTGCAGAAGATTGTTATACAACAACAGAGTGTCTTCAGTCAGAGGCTTCTCCAGATCAATACAGAGGATGATTCCTGTCTACAGCTAACACCTACAACAACTGATTAAGATAAAACAGAAATATATGTGTTAGTACAACATTTCATTTCCCTTTGGGATAAATAAAGTATTTTTGAATCAAATTGAATTGAATTATTTCATGTGATTGATGCTTCCCTAATAAATTAGCCATATTTACTGAACTCCCCATTACCCTTTCCAGTTCTTTCCTCCTTTTATATATTTCCTAGAATAAATCAACACACGTTCTGCCCCTTTTGTTTCCCACATTAAGAACAATCACCTAATGGATGTTTCCCTATTATTTTTAAAAGCACTATTTAAACTAGTATGCCCAATCATCCACCAGTTGGTAAATATTTCCTCTCTCGTATTCATTATGCAATTATTTCTTATGATTTACCTCCTTCTGTATTTTATGTAAATGCTCTCCTCTCGGTTGAACAGACATTGAATCTGGACATATAACTACTTTACTAGGCTTCATCTCCAGCACCCATTGCAGTGGCAAAATAAATGCCAACATCTCTGCTAAAATAAAACGATCAATTATCCGTTGTTCTTCTTTTTATAAAAACGTTTTGTTTTCCAACATAAACTGCTACTCCTGTTTACCATTTTCCTCTTTAGATGCATCTGAATATATTTGTTTCATATTTTGATACATTATTTCTTAATACTATTGAATAATTTGATACAAACCTCCAAAGGATGTTCTTACGTCATTAGTGGAAACGCAACTTCCAGCATAACCCTCTTCTTCTTCCACTTCTTATTCTTTGTATTATTATTCTTCTTATTGATTGTTCATTACTTCAATTTACTTCTTAGAAATGAAGCACAAATACCAAAAAAGCTGCAAATCATTAATCAATTTTCAGATGCCTCTGGTTTGCACCTAAACGTAAGTAAATCTGAATTAATATCAATACATGATCACCCTCCGATGTCTCTTTTTGGTATACCGTTTAAAAACAATGTCAAATACTTAGGTATTAATATATCTGAAGATGTAGAGTATAGAGAAAGAAGAAACTTTGATCATCATGTCTCTGTATTTTTGTTAATTTTGCCTTTAAATTTTTTTATCTTTTAACAATCTAAATCTTAGTTAGTTGGTATTCCTGATATTACTCCGTTCACTGTTTAATTCTCTCCAATGACTTTTATCTCTATCGCCTCTTTTTTCCTTATGTGTTCAATATCCAAAGCCTTGTTTTTTTTTGCTTCTCCTTTTAGCCAATTATCATCAAATTTCCTTCTCCTAGCTTCTTCACCATTTTGACTTCTCCAATCTTCGTTTGTATTTTACTGGAAGTCATGATGGGACTCAAAGGACTGATTTTCCTCAGCATTGAATCTAAATATCATTTTTATTTCTTCTTTTACTACTTTCCTTCGCACAACTCTCTTCATCTGAACTCTTATTCTCATTTATTTTCTTGACTCTCCAACCACCTTTCCTCTCTTTTACCTCTTTATCTATTTCCTTCTCCCATTTGAAACTGTTTTCCAGTCTTCCTCATCTACCTGACTTGCCATTTTTTTCCATCCACCAATCATTCAAGCAGATGTTCTAGGAACGTTCTTGTGTTGGACTCAGAACTCTTGCGGGCCTGGTCCTTGATTTCCGAGGTAACCATGGCATTTGATATTTTTTAAAGTTTGTTACGGCAGAGTTTTGTTATCTCTTTGTATTTCCAACAAGGATGGGATTAATTTATATATTTATTCATTGGAAATTCAGTTGCTTGACATTTAGTATGAATAAGTTGTTTTTTAACTTATGTATAATGCTTATATTTAAATTAATCTGTCGATACACTAACACAGATGACAGAAGTTAATGGAAGAACTTTATGACCTACTTTTTTTTTTAAATATATATTTTTAAATATTGATCATAAGCAGTTTTATTTATTTTTTTATGTATTTATTTCCCTAAAAAATAACCAGAGTGACGTCTGGACACTTCTCTTTAAACTCTTGCCTCAGTTTTTTCAAAGTTTATTTTTTTTAATTCAGAGTTTTTAAGGGAATTCACAGGATAACACATCTTACGCCGACAAATTAAACGTTTTAGAGAAAACATATCTCTTGTATGCATCGTAATAATTCTGAGGGAGAATATAGTTTATAAATAGAAAAAATACATAAAACTATTTCTTAAATATAAAGGTACGCATTGGCATCCACTCCAGTTGGTGGCGGTAATGCATCTAAACGTTGCTCGCCAGTCGCATTAAACAAAATGAAGAAAAGAAGCGCAAGTGAATTGTTGCCAAATATGGGCAGAACAACTGCAAAAGTCGGCTCCCTTGACAGTCTGTGAAGTTAGTGTAATACCAGGTTATACATTTGTCATGGGGGAATAATTATGTTGTAATTTTATACCTTATCGCTCTTTAGAATAGATGTTTGGATTTTTGTACTTCTTTGAAAGCAGCAAAGCGGCATGTCAGGCTGCAGGAACCAGGAGCAGAAGGAACAGGTTTGTTTTGATTGACATCGGCTCCCATACATCGATGCAAAAGATCCTTACACGGATTATTTTGTTCTGTTATGGTGGAGAAGTTGAAGATGCCGCCCCCTCCACCCCCTCCCCCGACTCTTTGTCCCCCACCTCCAGCAGCGAAGAAGAAGCTGTACCAGACCATAGCCAGCAGCAGAAGTCCTGTGGAGGGAGATCACACCGAGGCATGCCTGCTTCTCAGGCAGAGGGAGAGCTGGTGAGGTTTCTGATGAGGATAAACAAACCCCACAGTTAAACATCTGCTACTGCACTGATCTGGAGTCGTTTGAGAAAGTAATAAATTATTTATGGGAAGAGTGTCATATATTCTCCACAGAGCGGCTTTTTTCTGGATACATGCTGCATTATTAGATGGAAAGAAAGAGACTTTTCTATATGATACATTGACTGCATTGCTTATGACTGGCCAGAGAAAAAAAGTTGACTTTAATTTGATCATTAACAAACACCAAGCTGAACTTCAGCTATTAAAGGGGTTTAACCGTGGAGCCTTTAGAAAAAGTAAACTCTGGGATCAATTATTTGAAGGAAGAGTCTTACACTGCTGAAATTACACAGCAACAATTCTCCTTCAATGTCTGTTAATGTGAGTTTTTTTTCGAATCTGTTTTTTTTGGTTGGGAGGGGGGGTATTTTTACAATAGAAGAATAAAAACAGGAAAACAATTACAAGTATTCACACAATAATGGTCTTAGAAACTATTATCCAAGTTCAGTGCAAAAAAAAGTAAACTTCTTTTCTTTGGATCATGTTTTCTCCTCAGCTTCAGGCAGGATCTGCAGTGGTTACTGGTAAACACATATGTGCCTTCACTCATCCAAGATGGCCCCCAGTAAGTCAGCTTTGAACTTTATCTGTCATACAGCGTGCTAATGCACACAAAAGTGCTTGTGTTGTTTCTCCATAATGACTGATTCTAAATATGAGCCAGTGAATATTTTTCATGCTGTAAACATTTTCCTATTCTAGGTGTGGTTTGGTGGCTCTGTGGATGGCTGCTCACCTGCGACAGCCACAGCTCAGTGTTGACATGGAGACTGTGGTCCAAACAGCAGTGAGGAGGGGGTACACAGCCCAAGGAGAAATGTTTTCAGGTGACAGTCTGTTGATGACTAGTGCAGGTCCTTCAGATTCCTGTTGTAAAACTTCCATTTTGTTAATTTCTTTTGTTTTTGCAGAAGTATTTGCATTCCTTGTGCGAATTATCATTATAATTGATTGTTAAGTGGAAGGTAAATGATAGATGGTGTAATTGAAATATCTGAAAAGTGTGGCACACATTTGCCCCTCAGCCTCTTTTACTCTGATGGTTCTAAATAAAATCCAACGGAAACAATTGCCTTTAATAACGCAGGTGCAAAGAATGACAGCAGATAGACGACAGATTTATAGAAGTTGGCCTGGTGAACTATTCTGAGATGGAAATGTTTTAACTGGAAAGTTGTCTATATTTAATTCAGGAAGAAAAATAAAAGACTTTAGTTTTAAAAGGTTTTGATAACTGCATTGTTTTCTTAATCTGAACAACTATTCCCCACTTTTTCTCAGAACAAAAATCGATAAATAGGAACAAATAATCGGAACCAGCACAATACATAATAAGCATTACATATTTTAATGGGCTGAGAAAACTAAAAAATGCACCATAATACAGCATGTGAAAAAATGTTAACCACTTTAAGAGGTGTAAATAATTTCTCATGGTTACAGAACAGAACATTTCTGCAGCATTTGGTATTAGTTTCTTTGTCTACAGGAAACGTATCTATTTTTTGTTTTGTTTGAACTGAATCTATCACGATATAAGCCTTTCATAGGGTGATGTATATTCATATATCAAATGTATTGAGAAATGTTGCCCTGAAATGTTTGTAAACAGTAGCTTACCTTTGTTTTTACAAGAATCTTTCCATGGTGTTGCAATGTGTCGCTGCCTGTTGTCAGTTATTGAACTTTTAATTTTGCCAGCATACAACATGGCCCTGTTGGCAGAAGAGGTCTGCGTCTGTAAGGCTGAGCTGCTGTCTGGAGGTTTAAGTGGCAGAAACGCTGACGCCATCATCAGACACCTCTGGAGTGGGCAGCCTGTTCTCATCCCGTATCCTGAAGCCAAACTGTATATATATTGATGTTTATCGTTTTACCTGCAGCATGCACTTCCTTGACACCGTCCTCAGATATGATGAGGACTTCAACCATGAGCCATGCCAGCGTAGCGGTCACAGGGCGCATTGGGCTGTTGCTTCGGGTGAGAACTGGTAGTTTAGCCGATATATATTTTTTTATGTAAACTTTCTTCTTTAAAGTTTGGAATTGATTTTCAGGTGTCTACAACTCAAAATGGGACATAATTTAGGTTTAAATAGATTTGAGGATTAACAAGAACTTGTTCATTTTGGGGTTTAATCTACCTCTTTATCTTGATCCAGAAACACAGAAACTGTCCATTGATTGCAGGTGTGCTCCTGGGTTTAGACCAGCGGGCCGCAGACGTGGAACACATTCAATCGGATCCCACTCTGCCCTGGCTCTACCTTGCCACCGGCAGCCATCTTCCTTGTCGCATCGACAGCACAAGTGCCACTGAGGTTTACATCCTCGCCAAGCAGGGTAAGAGCCTGCGCTACCAGCTGTGGAGTCTGGACAGTGTCGCCCAGAGCAACAGACAGCTGAGGGCGATGGACCCTCTGAGAGCCAACGATGGGAAGCAGTACGTGGTTCCTGAGGGAGGAGTGGAGGCCGGGCTGGCAGGACAGGCGGTTCTCCTCCACACAAGGACTCCGGAGCAGAAAGCAAAGCGATTCTTATCAGGTTCAGTCAAGGTGCCACATTAGTGTGACGACTGCTACTCACAGTCCAACAAAAACATCTTTTTACAAATATTTAAACCTTTAAAGCTGTAGTTTCTATGTAATTTCTTGTGCAATAAATTTAACAACCGATTGTTGACTAATCAGTTTTCTGTAAACAATGTTGGCCCTGCCCACCGACAGTGGTGAATATTTTGATACAGATATTTTTTTTTTCCAGGGGGAAAAAATTCAAATATTCCTCATTTTAAATAGTCATATATTACTATTAAACATGTATGAATTCTGGCACTTTGGTCCAACCTGGTTCTTTTTCTCCACTAACTGATTTGGGAATATTTGATTTCTGCATAGAAACATGATGCTCTTATGTATTTCATCCTCTTGTTTTGAGCTTGGGGAATATCTTTGGCAAAAAATAAATAAAAATGAAGGCTCTTATTTTGAGTTTATTGCAATCCATAACAAGGACAAAGCAGGGGTTAATGAACAATTTCCAACCATCTTTAACATGCTGCATTTATGAAGAAAAGCAAAGCAAAAGGTTCATATCCAGTTTTCTTTCTTGGAAAGCAGCACCTAGTTTGAGAACCTAGTTATTTCCACCCATTGCAGAGAACCTGTGGGCTGATAATACTTTGTAAACATGAATACTCCATTTCCACCTTGTATGACAATGATATGGAGATTAAAAAAAATGGATTTGTTTAATTTATTTTCAATTTATATCAGATTTATGCTGTACTAAAGGAAATTTTGTTCCAAGTTAAAAGAAATGCACACAAACATGAGAGCTGCCAGACACCTGGTCAATTTCCAGAACCCAGTTAGGAAGAGACAAATCAGTAGCACTGCTATGGTAACATACAGCGTTGTTTCCTTGTAAACTGTGTGCTGAATACTACAGTTTAGTGTAACCAAATGTGGCTCACAGCAATATCATGTCTAAAGGTCATCTCGGCTTTAACCTTAGCTGGACTAAGATATTCCAAGGTTTTGTTCTTGTAAAGTTTTTAAAAAGCTAAGAAACATTCAGATTTAGTTACATTTCAGCTTTTATGCAACCATTTTTTTTCTATAAAAAAAACCCCAAAGCAAAAAGCTGATTAGAGAAAATCCAACTCAGGTTAAACTGTAAACCAAGTGCATCACAGAGAAGCACTTCTCCTTTTTTGTTCGATTGCTTTTAGAGGATCCACAGTGCAACAATTTCCAAAGAATTGTAGCTTTGCAAAGCTGCTTACTGTATATATATATATATAAAAAAAAACAAGCACTTCATTGCATCATACAAAAACTACTGAAGAATGCAGTTTGTAATACAGGTGAGAGATTAGATGCAAGTTAGTTTATACTTGGATGAACTCTTTGGAGAGAGAAAGTCCCATACAATGGAATGATCAGTTATATAAAAAAAGCTGTTAGGCACAGAAACTTTACAAATATTAAGAAGGGAATCCCAAGGCCAAAAAAAAAGAGATTAAATTAAGACTATTTACATACTGAGTTAGTTTAACACTTGGTCTCACCAGTGTTTTAGTGTTGCTGTGTGCTTAAGCATCAAAAGTGGTCCATCATTAAAAGAAAATAAAAACAAAAAATCTTTCCTATGCACTTCAGACTCTCCAAGATCCAGTTCATGGATGTAAGATGAGTTGCTGTTGGCAACAGAATCCAGCAGAGGGCACTGCTGGGCCGATGAACACTAACTAGTGTGTGTGAATATCAAGGCTTTGATTAGTTTAAAGGAAGTCAATGCGAGAAAAGTTAGATTAATAGTCTTGTACGTTCCTCAACCTTTTGCTTGTGCTGAGGTTCCCTACCCCAAAAGAAAAAAAAAAAAGTTAATTATAATGCAAATTAAAAGCCGTTAGGCATGTTCCACTTTGTCCTGCTCTCCTTTTCATTGACAGGAGTGGATTTAACAGTTCGGTAATGGCAAAAAAAAAAAAAACCCAGATTGAACTGGAACCCATTCACATCACGCCTTCTGTGAGTTTTTATCTCCTTCACAAGGTGTCTGAGGTATCATGCTGCTCAAGATGTCAATGAGGTTGTCCATTCCCCACAGGTAGCCATCCTCCCTGTTGCCCTCAACCCAGGGAGTCCTGTGGTCCAGCGTCATAGAGGGCGGCAGGGGGACAGTCTTTCCGAAGTCGATCATCCAGATGCTGGCCTTCCCAGATGTGTCGTGCACGAAGAGGAGAGAGCTGCCCACAACCTACGACAGAGGGCCGGTTATGAGCTCAGGTCTGCTAGTAAGGCAGCTGATCAGATTATAAAAGGTAAACAAAAGAACACTCATCCCCACCTCGTGTGTCCTGAAGAAGTGTGACTTCTCGAGAACACCGCACAGTTCTCTGAGCCTCAGCAGGTAAAGTTTCTACCAAAAACAAAAGACAAGGCAAATCAGAATGTGAGTCCAATACACAGGAAATGACACATTTTTCCTGTCCGACTAAAGCCAAAGCTTTCCGTTCTTTCAATGAACACTAGTATAAATAATGGCCGTAAACATGAACGGACCAGCAATCTGTTCAAAGTTAACATGAACTTTTGGGAACACTTTAATGCTGTCAGCCTTTTACATGCCTAATTGCTACTTGTTCAGACTAGTTCCTCAGGACAGTAATCAAACATGACACTTCCTAGCTTCATGGTTTCTATAGAGACAAATCTGCCTTAATATAAGTCAATACTTAGAAATACACTAATTAATGAAAATAAATGGTTTTATAATCATCTGAATGTGTAAAGAAATAAATACAGAGTTGCATGTTAAATAAAAATGGATGTTTTGCTGTAAAAACATCAATCTTTGTTCGTTTTTTGTTTAGTTAATTCACTGTCAGATGTAATAACCGGAACATTCAGCTTTAAATTATTCCTTAGAAACACTTCCTTTCGATTTAAGCTCTGTGGAAGTGGATTCGCTGAGCTTTGTTTGCTGCTGTTATTTCATTTAAACGAATACCAACGTTTGATTTGCTAACCTCAACAACAAATCAACTTCAAACCAAACAAAGTGACTGAAGGAGCCGCAGCCCCGCCCACTAACATAAGGCTCGCTGATTTAATACTCAGCCTGCCATTAAAACTTTTTAATAGAGAGATAATTATGTGTTATTATTAATATTCAGTATAGTAGGTGCTGTATATTCCCCTAAATTGTAGTTAAGAAGCAACACGTTTAGGTATTTATTGAAGCATTTCCATTTTTTCCAACCTCCACAGCTTCAGATAAAGAGCTAACAAGCATTTCCATATTTAACATCTAACAGAATCCCCGAACAAGTTGCTTTTTTTTCAAAAATGTTTGGTGATAATTTATTTGTGGATTTATTGAATGACTCCACATTCATTGGACCACATACCAGGATCTCAACGTTGCCGTCAACGAAGTCATTCAAGGCCTTCATCACCTGCTCTCTTTGCTTCGTCTTCTTGAAGTTTGTGTTGCACGTTCCATCACCTTTCTGTTGAAGACGGAGACAAGAACTTACTTTTTACTCTCCTTTTCATACAGTTATGTTCAAATTCGACCACATTACATGCGAGATCTTTTTAGAAACATAACTATGTAAACTTTAAAGCTGTTAAAGTTAAAACTGAATACTTTTACCTTGAACTCTTTAAAATAGGATTCATTCGTGACAGATCTGTATTTCTCCAACACAGGTGTTGTTATCAACCAACGTCCAAGATATCGTGTTGCCTTGTTTGATTTCTATCTACAAGTTTATGTTTGTACAGGGTTAACCTAGATGTTATCCTCCCAGCAGCACTACAATTTATCCTCTTTAGTTTTTGGTGTTCAGATGATTTACTTAAAAAGAAGCAGCACATGATGAAACAATAAGACTTCCGACCTTTGAGAAATTGGCTGTAAATACTTTTAAACTGCTTAAAAAATAAAAAGTCACTGTAGTTATTTTTATTTTGAGGTGTGCAAATATTGTTTCTTTCACTTTGATAGGCTGCCTCGGACTTATTTCTCCAAAGAACAAAGAGTCCCTTTTTTTAAAATGGTGTCTAAACAGGGACTTTTTTATTATCTTGTCAAGAAGAAATCCACTCCGGCTCTTTGTTTACTCCTTATGAAAACATGCGGCTGTATTTATTGCTCACCCCTGAGTAACCCTGACGCCAGCAGTCAGACATGTTAATAGCGGCGCATGTTCAGAAAGAGCTCTGACCTTAATGCCCTCTATGCGGAAGCCGAGGGTAGCGGTGGAGCTCAGCGTCTCTCTCCACTGCATGTACCGAGGTTTCAGGACGCCCTGCTGAGCTCGCTCCTCTTCGGTGGGGGCCCCGGGGTCCACAGAAATCATCTTCTCATACATGTCTTTTCGTAGACGGGGGCGCTCTCTTGCTTTCATCAGCTCCTCCTCTAAATAAGTCCTGAAATAAACAGGTTTATTTATTAAAATCAGCTTGTTCTGACTTGTTATTCTCAGTATCACAGCTTTTATCTAATATTTTGCCATTTATAGCCATGCAACATTGGGTGGTTAAAAAGCATTTTACACTTTTATTTCCTTGCAACCTCTTGCATTCTCCCCCTTGTAGAGCCACCTTTATTTGCAAGCATTGGAGTATGTCTCTATCAGTATTACACATATAGAGAGGGACATTTTAGTCCTTTTTTTCCCAGATAAACCAAGTGATAATCTGTGCCAATTTATATATATATAATATATTTAAAGACTTTTCAAAAACACTAAAATAAAAACAAAAATCTTGGAAAAATTGTATAAATCTTATTATTATTCTTAATGTTTTTAATCTCTCACCTGCTGCCCATCTTGCAGTCCATGATTGAAGGCGAGTCAAAGTCCACCAGCAGGTCGTCCATGAGGTTATATTCCTGGTCGCCCTTTTGCACCACGCCGTAATACCCAGGCACGTAGGGACGTAGAATGTCCTTCATCAGCTTTTCCAGACACTGCTGCTCACACTCGCAGTACCGCTTCAACAGACGGCCTCCGTCTTTGGCCAGAAAGTTGCCTTCGACAAATAAAGAGTCGATTAAAGAAGCAATTGGATATTTTATGTTATGTACAGGTCTGTTTTTTTTTTTTTAAGAGAAAATTGATACCATTGTTTTAAAGATCATAAAATAAGAATGTTTTCATTTATTCTTTGGATTAAACAAGATTTGCTTCAGGGAGGCTGTTGGTCTGATATCGTCACCTTTGAACACAGAAAGGTGAGCTGCTTGTCCTGTTTTCTGTTTTATTTTTATTTCTTATCCAGGCTGCAATGACCTTCTGCTGGCTGAAGATTTGTTTACTAAACAGTTATGATGGAGGTAATAATCTTAGATAAGCAGAATGATAAATATTGCATACCTGCATGGCCAGCTAGCTGCACCCATGAATGACGCCTCTTTAGGGCAAGGGGTATAGGAGACCAGTAAACCATGCTCTTCAACATGCCCCAGGGTTTATTCTGAAAACAGAAAAACAAGGATTCCATCATAAAGTTAAAAGAAAAACACAAAAGTAAATAAATCTGAGACCCCAACTGAGCTAGGACTCATTTCACATTAAGTCCAGGCCAGAAGAATGCTTACCGATTAAAGGAAAACACCCCCCGTTCTCCACACACCCACACACACACACACACACACACACACACACACACACTCACACACAGCAGACATTGGACAAACCCTCCCCTTTAAACCAAGGCCAGGTGCAAAACGTGCTTGACAAAGCCCATTCATAAAACATTTACCAAAGCCACCAGTGTGGCGTCGTAAAACAGAACCTTACTGTCTGATAGCGAGTGTGTGTGCGTAATAGTTATCAATGTTGGGAATTCTGGAACCGAGGACAGCGTGCAGCAGGAGTAAGCGGTTTGAGGAGAAGCAGACGTGCATTGATTAGAGCGACCACGTGTGTGTGTGGGAAAGAAGAAGTAGACAGTTACTGACAGGAATGTTCTCTTCCAGGAGTTACCCAACGACACAGAGACACAAACCTAACAAATATTTCCTTCTTGGCTAATAGGCGATGAGCGTGGGTTGATTAAACCCCAGAAAAACAACAACAAAAAAAAAACACCTCCGTCCCAAAACACAACAGGGACAGCACTCTTTAACCTTGGGATTGCTCTGGTTTTATTACAGGTCGGATTGTTCTTCTCCCAGCAGCTTCACTGATACTGTGACAATTAATACAATATTCTGCAACACAAACACAAAGCTATTCATTTCATTGACCCACTAGTTTTTACAGTAGTAGTTCGGAACAATTAATCAACATTAATTTCAATCGAGTTGGTATGGAAAGGAAAATAAACATCTGTTCATCCCTACTAAGTCCTAAACTCCTTCCTATCAACCTCTTATTTTAAGGTTTTTTTTCATCTAGATTATAAAAATATATACTAGAAATAGCTTTATTTTTTTCCGTCAGGTACAATCTCAGTGATTTTATTGCTTTTTCATATCTGGGTCAGAATTAAATCAGGATCTAGAACACTTAGAAATAAGAGATTGAGGGACCTATGTTATATGCAGATTTGTTCCAAAAAGAAAAGTTGTAAACTTGACATTTTTATATCTAAATAAACACCAATTTAGCCATTACAGAACATGAAATAAACATCGATGGGCAAGGAGTTCAAATGAAGATGTGATGTTAATAACGATACTAAATATATTAATACTACATTTTATTTTTTTTCAAGCTTATCCACATCTGGAAAACACTAAATGCAAAGCCAGGATAGGAACCCTTATCAAAATGAGTAAATACTTTTCATTTCTAAGAGTCAGCTCAAAGCAAAGTCTTATCAATAAATTCTTACTCGCATAACTTCAATGTGCTTATAAGATAGCAAAAAAACTGCTGAACTGCTTTTTTTGCTTTGCTGAACACCATCGGGATTTTTTTTTTAATCACAAACCCAGAGATGAGGGTGACCGAAACAGTTGCAGCACAGTTCCAGTCATCCTCGTCACACTGAGTGAGAAACAGTCACGGCGTTACACCAAAATGTTCGGCTCAATTTGTAACATGACGAAATTCCTCTTTTCATAAAGACCTGTTTCACAAATCAAGCCACATCTGACCTGCATAAAAACAAGATAGAGAAAAAAAATATGCTTGGAATGGTTGATTGTATTTTTTAGGTGACTGTATTGTCTATTCCTTGGAAGTACTTCCTTTAGATTTAAGCTCTGTGGAAGTCGACTTTTTTGCTTCTCTTTTTTTTAAGTATTAACCAAGAAATTTCTCAATAAAATCCCAGAGAGTGGTGGGGAATGGTTAATTTTCACAAGAATAACCAAGCAGCTGATGGAACTGAGACATATCTGTGGTGGGAGCGTCGATACGGGCCTCTACTTTGCCCTTAAAGGTTTACTTTGGCTACAGAGAGAGATAATATTTCACTTCAGCTTAATGATTACAGGATTATTCGATATTTCAAAGGAAAACTAAATCCCCAACATGAAAGTGCGCTTAGTTCAGGCACAGCATTATGACCAGAATCTGCTCCCTCACTGGTCAGTAGCTATGGAGCCTCATTAGTACCAGTTTGTGATGTGACAAATATTCTGACAGCCCTCTAAGAAACTTACATCAGCGTTTCTCTCCCTAAATGCCTCAGGTAACCTTGATTTTCAAGGACCCCGAAACTGGTTCTTTTCTTTCCTTGAACCACCTTTGAAAACAAGGAACAGCAAGTAAGAGCTGCAGCTCTGAAGGTGGTCCAACCCAGTTCCTAAACTGATTCTAAACGCCCATTTTTCCAGTAACTGCAAGAACAACATGTTTGCCTCTCAGTGAATCATAATGTTATGCTCTACGCGTGTATTTGTTCATTCAACATTAAGGGTAAACATTAAGGGAAAAGATGAGACTAAAACCCACCCACCAAACACCCTCCAGAGCTTCTCTAACTGATCTTGCTCTATTAGTTGACGTTTCCAACTGTCTTGGTAAGAATCTCCATATGTAATCCTAATATGTTTGTATTGGGGACATTAAACTCTAAGTCACTGCTGACGTAGCATCTATAAATGCAAACTGTGTTTCCACTCCCAAGATGTACAATCAGCCTTTAGTGTATGTTCCTTTAAGCTTTTATCAGCAATCGGCAGGGTATTTATGGACCTGATAAAGACCTCAGAGGAAGAAGAAAAACAATCAGACACAAAGGTGAAGCAGACACAGCTCTGGCCTTTCCTCTTATATCCAGCCTCTAATAAATGGCACAAGTCAACTCACTGAGCCAACCGTCGCTGGTAAAACTAATGTTCTGATGGACACATGAAAGCATTTATAAAGGATGTTATGATGCAAGTTTGCAGAAGCTTGCTCTATTATGCTTAAAGGGAATACGCTCAGCCGGATCTCCATCCCACATGCATTTTAAACGCGGAGGTCATATTTCACCACACAGAGTCTGCCCTCTGCCTTCTCTACTTTCCCTTTAATGTAACATCTAACACAGGACCCTGTTGGAATACATCACTGTTTGCAATAAATCTGTATAAGCTTCCATTTTTCACCCAACTTAGAATTAATTTAGTCAGATTTACCTGCAGTGTTGTTAGCAAGAATATATAAACAGTAGCAACATCTCACAGGAAGTCCGACTGCTTTTCCAGCTGAGGATTAACGGAAACGCTGTTGTTTATGTTGGCTCGCTTGTAGGTTTGTAACATAGATGACATTTTACATGTAGAGATGGATAAAAGATAAGTAATTAATCCCATAACGAATCTAAACCAGTCACCTGCAGTTTAATCCTCTAAAATCATCTTTAATGAGAAGTTACCCCTACAAACATTAATCTTCTGGATCAATTTCTTACCTGGCGGAGGAAGCAGTGGTTCAAACGGAGAGAGATGTTTGTAGGGATGCAGGAGTCCCCAAGATTAAGAGAGAACCACGGTCTCCACAGACACGTCCCTTAACTGCCTGCCTTCCTGATGGTTTGAGAGCCCCTGTAGTCTCTGAAAAGCCATTTTCACCAAATGGACTCTCAGTGTCACACTAATGTGCTGCTGTTTTCCACTTAGAGAGCCACAGTTACCCTGTTAAGTGTTGCATGGTAATCGGATGACTCCTAATTTCCTAAGACTTCTGTCCGGTGTCAACATCTTCCTCACTTTCTTTATACCGTCACATTTCCGTCACTAATCATACCTCCCTGCCAAGCTGCAGTTACCCCCCCTCACTCAATCATCTGCAAGCTTCAGCATGTCGCCCCAAAGGTACAACACAAGAGCTGCCTTCTTCTTTTCTCTTGTCACCTCACCCCTTCAGGGGGGCTTTCTTATGCCAATCTGCTGACAGATACATGACCAACATGACAGCATGGGGGTAGGGCCAACAGGCTTTCCTGTGCTTTCCTTTGTCTACATGACAAGTTCTGCACTAAAGCATGGAGATGTGTGTACGTGTACAGGCACAGAGAATAACCTGTCAGACCACTTTAACAAACTACAGGAGGGACAGCATGTACTCACAATAAGGTGGTGTTAGAGTAGAGCTCCTTTCTTGAATTATGTCAAACCCACATTCCCCTTCCCTCAATGTGAAATCTTTAGTCTACTGGCCACTCAGCTGGGTTTTCATGGCTGGCTACATGTCCCTACAGTAGGAATCACCTTCAGGGAGCAGCAATAGCAATGAATCCTTTCTGGTTTAGTGTCTCAAAGCTTTTATTGGCATCTCTTGTTCTCTATGTGATGAATGTAATATTTTCTGAACATGTCGCATGCAAACATTTTTCATGGTTGATGATTCATCAACTTTTCCAGTCAATGTCTGTGACTTTAAAATGCTTCTTGGAAACTTTATGATTGAAGCATATATGTACCTTTATGATATGTGCCTTTAGCAACTACTCTGTTGAACAAAGTATAAAGACAAAAAGAAGGAAAGAAAAAATAAATCTCAACAGTTAAAGCAACAGTGTGTAACTTTTGACCAAAGTATTAGCTTAATTTGAGATCAATTAAATGATTTTTCAGGCCAATATAGAGCATCGATGCCTCATCTGCTCTTCTTCTAAAACTTGCCTCCGTAATTTGAGAGGGTTAACTCCATCACCGAATGGGTCATGCGACCCAAAGCACAGTTCAACAACAGGAGAGCTAACTAAGCTAAAAGTTGCTGTTAGGCAGCGAAACGGACAAGTACGACGGAAACAGAGAGGGAGACACTTTAACTTTGTGACAGTGCCGTGTCTCCAGTTGCTTTCAGGGGTGCTAAAACTGGAAGTTACAGGTCTAGAGCCCCTAGTGGCTAGAAAGTTCAACTTTGTTTTCTGCTAGTTTTTTTCTTTATTTATAAAAAAACTCAAATAGGAAACCAAAAGAATATGTAACAAATTACAAGAGAAGCTAAATTTACAAGAAACACTCAATAAATTGTTTTGCTTAAGCCTAATTGCAGATGTTGTTTGTTTAAAATCACGTTAACAAAAAAGTTAAGTCGCTCAGTGTTGCTATAAATATGTTGCACCTATCAACTCATTGGTGTCTTGTTTTCGCTTTCAACTAAAACACATTTAAGGTTGACGACGGACCCACTGAATGGTACATTTAAGTAATTTCATCTAGAATCTTTTTCAACTCAATCTTTTGCAACAGTGTCACTACTGTATGCTAATGCTACTTCTGAATAAACATCCCAAAACCATCCGTCGCTGAGCCCTGATATCCCACATTTATATTTTAAATATTAAATTGTTTCTTTAAAGAAACATTTGTTGAATTGCATGGATTTGGTGCACAACAGCCGTAGGAGTCTCTGTGTGGGACAGACGGGTTTGCCACGTGGCTCATGACTTAACAGGCATAAATAGGAATAATCACCATGATGTGTAGGCTACATGTTTCAGGTTTCATTTCAGCTTCTTTGTCTTTTGCAAGCTCACCCGGATTTTTCTCTTATTCTGTTCCACGGCACATTATGCCTCATGTATCAGTGGAAAATATGAAACTTTTGTTGAAGCCGTCTGAAGGGAGAAATAATAGTGTCCCCTACTGGAATAATTCATTAATAATACAATGACACATTTATTGTTGGAAGGATTGTACGTAGGAATTTGAATGTCATTACACTGAAATGTCAGGGTCAGAGCAGATAGCTGTCTGTGACAGACACAACAAGCCAAGGAGGAAAAAAAAAAAAAAAAAAGAGAACCATATAAGGCAAAGATGTCGCCAGGCAACCGGCTCAGCCTTCAGCCCAATTTTCCATGACACACATACGCGACTCTGAATGCAAGACGGCAAGAGAGTGAGCAAGTATCCTCACACGTCACAGCCTGAAAATGTAGAAAGGTCTGATTGGGAGTTCACACTAAAGTGATTGCACGCTTACACGTACCTCCTATGTAGTAATTAAAGGGAATGATGTTTTATGTTTTTTGTGCTAGAGGCAAAAAAAAAAAAAAAAAAAAGGGCTGGTTACCAACCAACACTTATCACAAACCACAAGCCAGTATCATCCTGTTTGTTTCTGCAGCAAGACTGCAGCTCCTTAGGTTGCTCACTTCCTGGTTTTTAACTATTAAAACCCTGGATAATACAGCAATGTTTGATCTGTGGGGGTCAACACTCAAACTGGGAGTGCATCAAAAACGGTTGCAATGTGTAGAAATGAGAATTTCACATGAAGTTCCTGTTACCTCCTTTCAATAATCTGACTGAAATTCTTGTGTTGATACAACGAAGTGAAGCAAAAACAAGTAAAAATGGCTTAAGAGTCCATTGCAGAAGATTTTAAACTGATTACTGTTGTTTATTTTTTGGTTGTAAAATAAAACCTTTGCAGATGTAACTTTTGGAGTCCAGATGACAGAAATATTTGTCATTCTAATAACATCTTTGCCTAAAGACTATTATTAGAACTAGTAAGACTAGTCTGCTATTTTTTACAGTAAAAATACCACAAAGCCTAGCTTCAGTGTGTTACGTATTTACATAAAAACACACAAAAAAATGTAATGCATCATCTCCCTGCCTTTCTTAAAAAAAACAAAACAACAAAAAACGGATACACAAATATAACGCATGACATACGACGCATGTCAAACAAGTTGGGGAAATGAGTTGCTTTCTATCAAACAAGGAAAGTGTATCCAGCACATCAATAGCATGCAGCAACAGGTGGGGGTGGGGGGACTTAAAAACTCTTGGGGTTTGTCTTAAATCTAACAAAACAGACTCCTTGTTTTTCCTGTTTTATAACATTAAGGAAACATTTTTCTTTGCAGTTAAAACATAAAACCTTTTAATCTTTGTTGCAATTAACTTGACTGAAACGGATGTTTTAAAGGGACACTATATCTGACTATATTTAGTTGCTTGTGTAGAAACTTGGTACGCTGAGTTCGGGTACCAATAACAGACCCGTTTTTAATCAAATATGTTTATTACTGCCGACTGTGCAACCAACTCGCCAAATGGGGAGTAAATACCCCGATATATAACCTTCCCATTGTAAAAAAAAAATAAATGATTGGATTTTGCATTATGAAATACACACAACCTCTAGCGCAACCCAGGGTGTATAGTAAAGTACATCACACATCATTGAGCCACATGAAACAGCCAGGATATTCAAGATAGCCTGAGAGGCCATTGTTGGCAGAGGCATCCTGTTTTGAAGACATTCCAAACATGACTAATCAACAGAGCATCAAATCCTCCTGATAACAAAGGAGGAAGAGAAAAAGAAACTCCACTGTCTACATGGAAACTTTAAATACCAGCTTGTGTTTGAAGGAGCAGCAAAAAAAAAGAAAGAAGAGGTAAAGTTAGTTTAGAAGCACCACTGGCAGCTGTAGCTTTATGACTCAGCAGATTAAAAAGTGCCATCTAAGGTGAAATGAGTGGATACTGAGCTCATCGACCCCACATGATCCTGAGCGCTGTTTGTGTTAAGAATGTGAGTGGTGGGGGGGTGGGGGGGTGGAAACAGGAGCCAATCTCCTGCCATTTGATTTAAATGTTTTACAATCATCAAACAGTTTATCTACTGAAAAGCTGAAATAAATGACCTCAACTCTCTTTTATTGCTCCTTTTCATTTCTAACCAAATGCCGACAGAGATAATGCAAAGAGAAACATTTAGCTTGTTTTTTAATCAACACTTTGAAAAATTATCTTACACCAGAGACGATAAAAAGTAATTTTGTTAGATAGTAAAATGATTCCTTTTCTAATATAGTATATTAGCCTCCAAATGTTAAATTTAACAATCACTGAATGTAAAAAGTTTAATTTATTTTGTTAACAAATCCAAACTAAACGTATTGGATTAGAATTTAATTACAGACGCTTGTTTAGTTAGTCATCGTTATTGTTTGCGAGAAAGCCGATTTATTTAAAATGGGTTGTGTCATCAATGAATATTTCACCCAATTGGAAGCGAAAATATGTCAGTCAAAGACAAGAATTATTAACTTGCATAAAAAAAAAAAATTATAAAAAACAATGTCTCAATTTCACCTTTAAGAAAAATGATTTTAAAAGTATATAACTGAATTTAACAGCAAGGTAAAAACAGCAAGATTACATTACAGATTAGTTAGAATTTCACTATTTTATTCAAACAAATGTTACTTTTAAATAACCCTCTTCCCTTAAGGAATTATAAGCAAAACATACAGATTTTACTTGTTGGAGTTTGCTTCTTTAGGGGTAAGATTTAGATCTCAGCATTAAATGTTTCTACATCCCTGACTAAGAAAGGTGTTCCCTTGAGGAGTTGCAGCATTGTTTACACTGGGCAAATGCTCCAAATTTTTGAAATCGGATGTTCATATTAATCTACTGGTGTACATGTTGCACAATGTACAGGACTCTACTTGCACTGGCTTTCTTTAGAGGTAAATGTGTAAATATGGCCTCTGGTTGTAGCTGGAAAGTTGTGCAACACTTACACCACTGTTTTTAAAACTTAATTTATAATGTTAGAGAAGAAAAACAATAATTTACGGCAGTAAACGTCTGATTGTGTAGGGGGGGCGCTGTTTTGGGGGTTGGGGACACTTACCCCTGTGCCATCCACTGGGCTGCTCAGAGACCGGGCAGGAGACAGGCTGGACTCGATGTCGCTGCCGGTGAAGTCGTCCTCTGACTCCTCGAAGGATGAGGCTGAGGACAGGCCTATAGAGGAGGAGTTGGACAGCTTCCTGGGGGAGCGCATTGGAGCAGGGGACCCCCCGCAGCCGCTGTCCGAGCAGGGGGACTCATCGTCCGCCTGTGGGTCCCGACAGGAGGTTGGGTCGCTCAACAGGGTCCCGTGGGTGCGGCTCGGGCTGGGGTCTCTAGTAATGATCAGTTTCGGTATCGTTCCAGGAAAACTTTGTCCCGGTGGGCTCTGGAGGCTCTTATCTGGCTGCTTTATGCTGTCAGTTTCCACCCGAAAGCCGTTGCTCTGATCCCCGTGGGTAGATTCGCTTTTAGTCATTTCACCTTTTATGTGATCGTCCAGTTTTGAGAGCCTGTCGCCCAGATCCTGATCCGGGGGCAAAGTCCGTTCAGCGTCCGGGTCAGAGGTAAGACGGGGGTTTATACTCAGATCAGTCCTGAGCCCACACACAGAGCGATACTGCTCGGTTCCCCCCACTGGCTGGTCTTCCATGGCCCTAGCTGGGGGGTTCGAGGCATTGTCTTCCCCCACGCCGGCTCTGCGCTCCTCGCAGCCCGTACAGCTAACTTCACAGCTCCCAGCCTCCAAGCCTGAAGGATCGGATGAATCAGTCTTTGCTTCGCGGTTCACGCTGACCTGCACCGCTTCGACATGATCACCGAGGCCGGACAATGTTTCAAAACAACCCGCGGCTCCTTGATACCCCCCGCTCACTAACGCAGCCTCGTCTCTGGGTAACTTTCCTGCTCTGTGGCCGCGACGAGCTGCTTGGTCGGTGGTCTCGGTTCCGTAACCCAAATCCTCATCGGTTTGACTGGAGTATCGCTTTCTTCTTCCCAAACAGGACAGGACTTTGCTTTTCATCGGATTCCTGCTCAGCTGCTCGTTCCGCGGTTTCCCTTTGCTCCTAAACCCGGAGATACTGAGCCGATGAGGTGTGCCGTTTGGCTTCCACTTCGCCCCGCCTGGAGTGGCGGTGCTGTGCGACAGATCAGAGCGCGTTTGGCCCATCCCGCATGCCGTAGTGTTAACAGCGGTCCAGACACACCCTCAATATGTAATAAAAAGAATACAACTCAAACCCACAGTTCTCCAGTAAACCATTAATCACCAAATCCACGTAGCATGATTGGAAAATCTCAAATGTTCCAAGCCTTTTCCTCCACACTTGGACGGGTCGAATCTGCGAGAAAGAAAATATGAATTACATTTAGTGAATATCTAGAAGGTTGTTGACTCAATCACTTTTTTTTCCTTCAGTTTATATAAAAATCTTTAAAACACTGGAGGTAAAACTCATACAAATACCCATTTTAGATATTATTTACAAAGAGACATCTTTGTAAAAGTACAACTACAGCTCAATAATTCGAAAAAAAAAAAAGGTTCATTTATTTCAGTAATGAAAATATTCCAACTGGCAGAAATATTCAATACACACATTGATAAATTTCAGTGATTAAATGATTGATTTTAAATGGGTGATAGATAATCCAACTTCACAGATCAGTACAATATTGTGTAAAGCGAAAATTATTTCTAATTTTAGAGAGACTATTTCATGGTTTACACAATCATGGGTAAGATTATTGACCTGATAGTGGTTCCACAGACAGTGACATACACACAAAAGAATGGTAAGCCACAAGAGATGGTTGCTAAGAAAGCTGGGCAGTCCCAAAATGTTTTTATATATATATATGAATAAATATAATATTTAAATTCCCAGTTTTTAAACTGAATACATTTGATAACCATATTCTAATTTAGTGATGACGCTAGACTAAAGAACATTATTGTTTCTTCGATGCAAATTTAAAGGCCTGCAGCAACTTTTAGGGCTAGAACTGCACAATGGAATCTATATGCATATATATCTATAGATAGATATATATCTATAGATAGATATGCACACAAGATATTTTATATCTATGTTACATCATTAAAAATGGGAAAATCAAACCCAAGTATTTTATCCACAGTTAAAGCTGGACCACTTTACTACTGCCCTCCTGTGTCTGGATGTAAATCGCAGCATTCCATTGCAATATATTGTTTTTTCTCTGCAGGTTCTTAATAAAAAAAAAAGCTCAAGTTTAAAACTGATACAAGATGTAAGAAACATGCTTTAATTCATATAGTATATCAAGATTTCAACTCTTCCTAATTAGTTTTCACCAATTGATTAAATAAGTGGTTTAACAAATATTATTACACAGACCATGTCTTGAACCGTTTTAAAATGTTTTCAAACTCAAGTTGAAACCTGTTTTTTAGTTCAAACACCACTGATTTGTTTCTGCTGTGACTCAACACAGAGGAATCATTAGGCCAATAAATTGGGCCAATATTTGCCAGTAATTAAGTTAATATTTGTCAGTCCTTAGGTATCAGAGCACGCCTAGTCAAAAAAATAAATAAATAAAAATAGGGATGTCTTTTAAGAGCAGCTCTGTAGTGTTGTTAGGCTGCAGAGATCATAAAAGCGTCAAACAGATGATTCTACAGATGTGTGTCGATCGAACAGCTACAGGCAAACCCCAGAAGACAATCACCTAATCTCTGCACCAAGTCTTCATCCAGTCAACTGTAGGTCAGTGAGCAATGAGTTACAACACAGCGATGGGTCACAGAGCAAGTAACTCCGACATCATCTTCTAAAGAAACCTTGAGCAAAGATGTTTCATGTCAAAAGAAAATGGTAAAGTTCTGATCCCAGGTTTAAAAAAAGAAGATGCAGAGTTCATCAGACATAAGGCCAGAAAACTACCAGCGCTGAAGTTAAAACACCATCACTGGCTATAGGGAAATCAATAATGGCCAAATAGCACTTTTGACTGTGTAGTAGTTGCCAGATTAAATAAAGTTTTGGGTGTTTGAACCTTTAACAGTTTGAACTGGGAATAAAAGACATGGTGTTGTAACATGGACCCTAGACCATGAGTTTACACTGGATACTGATTGGTTTTCAGTCCAACTGATTCATTTCCTTCTGCTGTGAAACATTCCAAAGCCTGATTTCAATCGTGTAATCTGGCATTTATAACACCTTTTCTCTTATATTTTTCCTAAATCCAGATCATAAAGGATAAGAATGCACATTTTTTCCTACATCCTACATAAAAGGACCTACTCACATGGACAAAATTGTTGGTGCCCCTCATTTAGTGAGAGACAAGGGTAATAATCTGTCAAAATTATTTTAAAAATTAACAAATTAAAGTGAGACATTGCTTTTCAACCATAATTCAGATTAATTATTTAAAAAGAAAAAACTCATGAAACAGGCCTGGACAAAAATGAAAGCATCGTTAAGTTAATATGTTGTTGGAAAACCTTTTGAAACAGTCACTGCAATCAATCCTATAACTGTCAATGAGACCCCAACTGGCCTCATGAGCAAACAGCTCCAGTTGTCTCATGTTTGATGGGTACCTTTTCCAGATGTTTCGGCTCCTTCCAAAGATGTTCAATAGGATTTAGGTCAGGGCTCATTGAACGCCACTTCAGAAAAATCCAATGTCTGTTTTGAGTCATTATCCTGTTGCAGACCCATGACCTGCAACTGAAACCAAGCTTTTCCAGAAGCTTTGTGGCTTATCAACATATAAGTTGGCGAATTCCAGAATGGCATTTTTTAGGATTTGTTTTCAGTAATGGTGTCCTACTTGGTCATCTCCCATTAACTCCATTCTGGCTCAAACAATGACGGATGATTGGATCTGACACTGAAGTTTACCTTTAATCTCCTTAGGAGTTTTTCTAGGCTGTTTTGTTGCCATTCATTTTATCTGTCTCTTTGATTTGTCACTAATTTTTCTCCTGCAGCCACGTCCAGGGGGGTTGGCTACAGTGACTCTTAGATTTCTGAATAATATCTGCAGCTGTAGTCACAGGAAGCTGAGCTGCTTATATAGAACTTATAGCTTCTACTTTGAACATTCGAATCTATAATGTTCTTGCTAATCACCTTTGTTTCCTCGGGTCCATGTTAAGTGTGGGACACACCATATCACCAAACAGCACAGTGATTACTTACAGTAGGTCTATTAACTGATTACAAGATTGTAGGCAGCTGTGATGCCAACTGGTGGACACAACTTACTTTAATGTGTCCCTTTGGTCACAGTAATTTCAGTTTTTTTTAGGGGTACCATCATTGTTGTCCAGGCCTGTTTCAGCAGTTTCTTTCTTTTTTTATTATTATTCTGTTGAAGCATGGTTGTTAAACAATGTCTGACTTTAATTTGTTCGTTTTATTAGAATTTTTATTTATTTTTACTATTCTTTATCATTACTAGTGTCAAGTTAAGGTTATTTCTGTGACCACTAAGAGTTTTTCTTTAATTAATCATGGGATACCAACAATTTTATCCACGTGTGCATGCTAACAAATGAAAAGCTTTTAAAATTGTTTGAGTAGAACAAGGCTTGTTCTCCTAAAAGTGATCAGATTTTTAGGATTTAATAAACCGTTACTTAACATTTGCAGAGATATAGAAACCTTTATACCGTCTAACTGAGATCATTTTTTTTCCTCTCTTATTCCAGCAATGCCTGACATTCAGATATTAAAACATCATTTTGTAATGCTTAAAATAAAAGAAAAATACTCTGGATGATTTATTTTAAGAAAGAAAAAAGTTGAGCTAGGAAATTAGTTAGAGCTGCGATTTCTAAACTTTTTTTTCCCCAAGTGGTTATAGAAAACATTGACTCAGTGGATGCTAAATAAAAATGCAGCCCACATGTTTCAGATTAATATGTGTCAAACCTTTAAAATCTATTTCCATAGAATTGCACAAATAGGTTTCAACTGTTGTTGGTCAGTCATACAAAACTTCAAATAAATAGGTTAAGATGTGTTATGAGCCAAATAGATTTTGGGTTTATTGTATATCTCAGTGATAATTTACATGTGCATATAAACAGCAAATCTAGAAGTTTGAAACTATTTTCAGCTTTACGGTTCATTATAAATTTCAATAAACACACGCAGTGTTCGATTATTCGCCAATACACCATAAAAATACAAAATTCACAGCATGAACTTTGTGTGATTTAGTGACAGAAGCGAGCAGCTGGTGTCTGTCAGTTTTGCTTTAATTTAATGTGACTGTGGTTCAGTCACCCTGCTGTCAGCAGGAAAGCTTACAGAAAGGAAACGGGACAGGAAGTGTAACAATGGAAATACCAACTCACTGTGAAGCATGCACAAATACACAGCATCTTTGGTAATATATTCTTTTTTTTTAATTATTAATCTCACAAAATGACTCACACCTCTGAATCAATTCAACCTGCTTAGGTGGGGTAGCAGAAGTAACCACTCAATAAATCCAAGAACAAAGAGAGATTATGTGGTTTATTAATAGGAAAGAAGAAATAACTATTCCAATATCTTTCCCACACCTCTTGGCTTTTCGATTTGTAAATGACTAACGGTTCGCCAGCACAATGATTGTCTCTCTGAAATGAAAATCGATGTACTCATGGAGCCATCCACACCCACCAAAACTATGACACTCACCTTATGGGAAGTTGATTATTTCAACACTAAACCAAATGTAAAAACGCACACAGAGAGTGATCTAAGCAGAAAAAAACAGTAGAGGGAAGTTGCAGTGACCAATAGGCACATTATCTTTATTTTGACATTCATCTATTTACTTGTAATGTTCTGAAACTCCTGGGGAGTGAATTATTTGTTTAAACAAGGTGTTTACAATGAATGGTGATGATCGAGCTCATTAAAGTAAAACCGCTGAGCTATTTAACCAGGGAAGATTTAAGTACGAGTTTTAGATATAAATAATGGTTTAAAAAAACAAACTATTTAGTTGTTTTAATACAAAAAACAAATAATATATGAAAACTTACCCTACAGATTCTTCACTAGTTGGCTCAGTGAAACAGCTGTTCAAGAAATTGGCATTGGAACTTTAACTCGTACAAGCAACGATAATAGGATGTTGTGCTTACGGCTTCTCCTTTCTGCGATTCACAGACGAATGTTGATGAGCGTAGTGACAACAGCATGTGGTCAAAAGAAGAGGAAAAAAAAGTCACGTAGGAAGTGTTGAAGCAAACAGGGGCAGGTCTAACTGACGTTCAGGCTCTTTAACCCGGAGGCAGGAATTAGCTTCATGCAGTTTTAAAAGTTAATTTTTGTTATGAATTTAATACCTGTGATGTTAATGAAACAGAGGATATATTAGAAAACATGTTAATGATTAGCTAATGATTGAAGATCTTTTAGATCAACTTGTATTGTGTTGCTTTTAGGTGCCACTCGTTGATGGGGTTTTCTTTTTAAAGGTAACGAGAAGTTACAGCCAAGAATACCGAAATAGATACTAATGATCTTGTATGTAGATAATAACTTTTATCCTAAAAACCCAAAAGATAGTCCCTATAATTAGAAAAAAAGGAAAATAGGTTAAAACAGAAAAAAATTGCAAAAGTTCGAAAATGAGTCTACATTTGTCACAATGTTGAAAAAAACAACGAAGTAACCCTTTTAAATTATTTTTAACACGTTTTAATAGCTGTTGTTAAAGCGAAGGCAGCCAAAATAATTAACAATATTTTTATATTTGGTTGAAAATAAAAGAAAATTAGTTAAAATGTTGTACAACACTTAAAATTGTAACTAAATTGGAAAAAATAAAACCCAAATAACCCTTTCCCCACACAGCAACCTTTCCTAGGTAAAATTATAGCTATTTCTTCACCCTATAAAAACGACACGTCAATGCGTCCGCCATCTTGTGAGTGGCAAGCTCTACCTGGCGACTACAACAAGATGTGGCAAACTGCTCACTACAAAGGGCCCGGGC
>JAUZNJ010058131.1:0-28517 GCA_034780135.1 Jordanella pulchra
ATGTAGATAAAATCTCTCTCAAACATACAAAGCTGGGACACTGATCCAAATAGATTAAACTAAAGAAACCAGACTAATGATTGAATTTTGTCATCTGTACCTTTGGTATCTAGTGTCACACTCTGAGGCATTATACTAATTAAAACTCAACAACCACTTTTGCAGAAGTACATGACACTATGGGGAAATTGTATTTCCTCCCCAACTCCTCCTCAACAGTGAGCATTTGGCTAAATTAAAGTCATTCTTCATAGCAAGACTAATTTAATGAAGGAAATACATACAAGAAAGAAAAAGACTGGTTGGTTGATTACATGTGGAGTTGTCATAGTAGGAAGGGGACATATGAAATATCAGAATGGAGACAACAGTTAAATACTCAGACATTATTGTTAAATTAAAGCAACATAATGAAGGTTAGCATTAGCTTTCTCCGCTAGTTCTATACAAAACTAAACAGTAGGTAGAAAGCATAACTACAGTTCAAGTTGAGAGCCACATAAAACAAACTGGGGAGCAAATCTAATAAACTGCAAAAGTACTAATCCCACTTGAATCTTGTGTTTGTAATAACTCATTGGTTTTCATTTCTATTTCCCTTGAAGTAAACATACATTTAAAGGTTCAATGGAAATAATGCATGTTTTAACGCTTTTACTCACAGTGTGACACGTCTTAGGATTTAGCTCAGCTTGAGTCTATATTTTGTACAGTAGAAGCACCTCCCTCTTCACATGCTGTATATTTAGCTTAGATTTGTTGCTAGATAGTAAACATCTTTAGCCACGTCTCAAATCTTTTGATGCCTCCAATTGTTTTTTCTACCACGATTTCCCTGTTTCTGTTTTGTTAAATCCATCTTTTCATTTACTCTGACCAACCTTGCTGAAGGAAAGCAACCAAACCCACATCACCATGCTCACAGCACCATGTTTAACAATGGGGAAGCTTGGTTTAGTGTGTGTCCGTTCTTGTTACCCTCATCTTGCAGCTTGCTGCGTGTAGGTCACAAGGTTCAATCTTAGTCTTATTTGTTGAAGGAACCCATTGTTTTATGTTCACCATGTCTCCTACAACAGGACTTCTTAGGGCTTTCTTCATACTACTCCTCCAATACATAGTGCTGAGTCGAGGTGCTTAACCAGACAGGCAAACTTTAAGCGTCATTTTGATCATTTTCAGCATAACCAGCTGTTGGCTGAAATAAGCTGGACAGTTCCCTTGAAGACAGAGCCCAGATGTTAGTCAAAGCTCATAAAAGAACAAAACTTGGTCTTAAATTTTGCCTAATGGTTATAATACTTTATAAAAAAAAAATTATAATAAAAATTTTAATCAACACTATTATACACAGTTAAATTCCCATTATTTTATTGGCCAATCCCACGGAAAGCTGATAAAATGAGCTCAATGTATATATTTACTTAAAGCAGAAAGATTCAAATCCTTGTCTGATTGTCGATAGTTCTTTACCATCATGCAACTGAGGCAATCGAATTTCATTTTCCATGTAATTTTGTTCAGGGTAATTCAAGGATATTGCATCTTACTGAGCTCCAACAATAGGCTGAGCTAACAAAAACGCCCCATAGCTCCCTCGTGGCTTGCAAGAAGTTTATGAATGCTGCACCAAGGATGTTCCCTTTTCAACAGAGGGAACGGGGTTAAAGACCAAAAGTTCTAGCACAAATGCTCTGAACTCAATTTCGCTAAGGCACTGCATCCAGATTCCTTTTTTCTTACACATTTATTTTCTTATTTTATTTAAGGTCAACCTTGAAATAAAAATAAACCTAGAGAAATTCTACAGAGGGGGAAAAAAAAGACTAGTGCATTATTTTGTAGTTGCACTCAAGGTTACAACGCTGACTTGAATGCGACATTTGAAATTCAAGCATTCCCCTTTTAAATTGGGTGTCGATCACTGTAGATTTAAAAAGCTGTGGGGAAAAATCCCTTAATGCAACACTGAATGGCAGGTCACACCAGCACAAAAGCCCTGAGGCACTCGCATGAGGCCTATTTGATCAAAGTCACTCAAAAAGCTATCAGTCTTTGTCTCCTTTGCTTTTTTTACAAAATATTTCTGTATGTCCTCTGCTCCCATCTCACTCGAAATGAAGCCACCCAGAATAAAAATGCTTTGTACAACCTCTGGTGTTGTTAAACTTGCTCCACTATTGCATGGTGCAGCGTGCAGAATTGTAGCATGATTCCATTAAGTGGGTTATTAAAGAACGTCCCTGACCTTCAACATGATGACGATCCAGACAACTTCAGAAAAAGCAACTCTGAGAAGGAAAGCACTATGTATCTAGCGACATGACAATCAACAGAAAACCTGAAGGTTTACTGGGAACAAAAAGTCAAATATGTGGATAGACTCGAAGGAAAAGCACAAGCAGAAACAACTGATAAAACAAATGGAAAAGTTCATGGTTCAGAACAAGGTTTTTTTTTTTAAAGAAAATAGAAATTAATCGCATAGAACTAAACTGTAAACTTGTTGAAATATATGAAACAAATTTAAGATCGTGCCTCCCACTTAAAAAACACTTAAAAAGAATTATATTTACCCTAATGATCCAACAAAATAATCACTCTGTACTCATATCATCGGTAAATGCTGGTTATTGGCTATAGAAGTAAAATCCATATCAGTCACAGACAATATTTTAAACAATGCTTCTTTTTTTTATTCCTTAGAGAAATTGAAAGATAAACTGGAAACCAGTAAGGTCAGAACAGAGAATAAGCTACATAGAGAAGCACTTTAAAGGTAATAGATAAAGACTACTTTTGAACATATACCGCCTTGCTGTTTCTTTTACAAAATAAACCACCAAATCTGCCATAAAGCAGGTCATAGTTTTTTAATGAAGAATATTTTTACTATTGGCTGCGAATTATTCGGTTTTCTTAAACGTCATTTTTTATAAAAACTGAAAGTTCTAATGAAGAAAATCTTTTTTTTTCCGCTTAGAATGCTGTCTACTGGCAGTTCTACTGCTAATGTTACAAATTTTTCACCAAAGATAAAGAAATATTAGAAGATTAACAGAGCTCAGATGAATATTCTTCTTATACTATATTGAATATTCTTCTAAGACTGATAATGATGGTTCCATGCATATTGAACACCTTTGTGTAGACAGGCAGAAAAAATAAAAGGTCAACACATCATCCAGCTGAAATGTTTTTTCATTAGAACTCAAGTTGCACATTAAGTCCTCTAGAACATTTTATTACACAAGCCCTTAATGAGCAAGGATAACTTAAAAAAAAACAAAAAAAAACACACACTTTCTGTTATCTTCCCAATTTGTGGGCCTCTGAAGTGGACGGCTGGCACCATCCCATCATCATTACCAGCTAGTCACTTGCTCATTGTTAGTGTGGCCTTTAGACGCCAGGCTGCTGCAAGAACGTCGTCAGAGGATAGCATCAGAAGCTCCTCTTCTGGCTGATAATTAAGTGCCGTCCTGACAAACGGCTTTCATCAGATCCTTCATGTGGAACTGAGAGCATGCGAAGGCTTTCAGGGGGAATAAACCAAAGGACGTCACTTTGCTTCCAATCTTTCATGGCCTCACGCTGCCTCAGCAGCGGAGGAAAGAGGGAGGACTACCTCGCATCACTCATTGAGCTCACACTGTGTGCAGATATGGACAATCCGTATGGGGCAAGTTTACCAATATGTGTTCAATGGCAGAGTGCAGAGACGTTGCCATGGTATTCTTTGCTCCATGCATTACATATAGGCACATTATTCTACACCTTATAAAATGTATTTTTTTTCCGTATGCTTACATGAATCCCCGGCCACACAGGTATCCAAATGTCCGCCTCTGAATTGAGAGGTGCGCTGTTACTTTTATTGGTGTTTTCAATAGCTATAGTGGCATAATTTGCCCAAAATAAAGCCCCAAAATTCTAGAAGATTGAATGGTTTTAGGGGAGCAATGAATCATGAAAAATCCATTATTTTTAGGTGTTGCTGTTTGGTCATAGTTTCACCTACAAACAGTTTAACTCTCTGTTTTTAGACAAATGATTCATCTCAAAACTAAAGAGGGCATATGGATAACTGCTATGGTTTATCAAAAATCATCATTCAAGCACAAAAAACTTTGAGGGGAAAAAATAAAGTTAGGAGTGCATTATTGTATTCGGTGTGGAGGGAATGTTTTTTGTTTTTTTAAAGTCAGGCAAAATGATTTTTTTTTAAATCACCCTCACAGCCATAAATTTCACTCAGTTTGTAGATTGAAACCTCTGCTTCCACACAATGTCTGAAATTGCTCTTGTTCTTATGAGTTTTATAACAAATCCATCCCAACTGCCCAAAGAATTATAAGGCTCTTTAATGCAGATTTCCCATAGAGAAGGCAGGTTCGACAAACTTTATCTCCATCTTCCAAACAATTTTTGTGAATGAGATACAGATATGAGGAGCTGTCACTCAAGGTGAAAACATTTTTCCAATACAATTTAGAGTGATTCATCCTAACACCTGTAGCATTTCACACCTGCTGAGATAATGGAATACATTTTGATTTCAAAATAAAACCTTCCTTCCCCACAGTAACTATGTCAATATTATGCTTATAACAGGAATACAACGTGCTTTATGAACTGGAATGGATGATTATGACAGCTGGTTTGAATATACATTTTAAACAAAACCATGGCAGACTTCCAAAATGAGACATACATTAATTACTCTTCAAATTAAAAGCCTGTATATTTGAGACGGTAAACAATATGGTTATAAATCAATCAGCTATGGAAAATTAACTGCCATGCCATTTTAACAATAGCCCTCATGGCAAATTTCAAAAGAAAAGACCTGCTTTTCCAAAGTAATTAAGCATATGTTATGTCAATATTCGGAGCTGTACGGTGGAGCAGTGGTTAGAGCCGTTGCCTTGCAGCAAGAAGGTTCTGGGTTCGGTCCCGGCCTGGGGTCTTTCTGCGTGGAGTTTGCATGTTCTCCCAGTGCATGCGTGGGTTTTCTCCGGGTAACTTCCTCCCACAGTCCAAAAACATGACTGCTTTTGTGGGACGATGTTTAGAATTGGATTTAAGACACAGTCAAAGAAGTATAAATAAAAAACAGTGAAAGTCCTCTACAATTTTTTGAATAGGAGTGCATTTGTTCTAGCGCTTTAGTTCTGATCAATTTAAAGGTAATAGTAGTCATGTGAATTTAAGTTCTTGTTATTAGTGCTTAATTTTTAGATTAAAAAAAAAAACAAAAAAAAACAAGGAAGTTCTTCATGTTTAAGGATTATGTATTGTGTATTAGTTAGATCAGAGATCAAAAAGAAAAGTTCAGATATTGAAGGAAAATGTAAAAGGCAGCTGAAACCACTGATGGAGGGCAACCGCTGTTTGTAATTACTGAGGAATGAATTACTGAATCTCACTAAAAGCACCTTTGTAAGATGAGAGGATTTCATCAATAATTTCTAATAACCTCATTCTGGGGTTAAAATAAATGCTTTGTGAAGATTTATTTTACATTTTAAAAACAAGAAAAAAAAAAAGCCCTGATAACCCTAAATCATATTTTATATTCAGCCATGGATGTCCAGGCACTATAGCTCAAACAATCTACATAATATGTGTTAGATTTGAGTTCCTTCTGAAAGCAATTCACAGCCCCTCTCTATAGTCCATTAGCCAAGTTAATGCAGAGCTACCAGACTTGCTGACCCATTTATAATACATTGGAGTGGTCAAAAGAGGCCAGACACCTCTGTGCACCCTTTCATCCCTCTACATGGCCACATTAATGGACTAATTCAGATGCAATTAACTGGTGAGGAGAGGCTGTGGCCTTGCGGCTGGTGGAGCGCGAGTTGAAGGGGCTTAAAGCCAAGACTTGGATTATAATCACTGTGAACAAACACATGGAAGCACACAGTCACGAAACTATTTACATACCATTAGAGGAGAGCCTCAACAAGCGATTGGAAGACCTCAAGCAGCGTTTACGACTCACTACCGAGGAGGAAAAACGAACCTAGACATTCTTTAAACCACGATAATTGCAAAATGTTTTCAGCACCTTCAGTACCAGCAATGCAAGACAATTATAATAAAAACGCAGCTGGATTACCAAAGGAGAAAAAAAGAGAGAGATTGGACCTATAATCTGAGCCACTGATTGTGCATGTGTGTGTGTGTGAATGAATGTTGGAATAGTAATAAACAACCAGGTTTCAAGGTGTATCTGGGAGACAGAGCACCCTGTTCTGCTTGCAGCTGCAGAGTTCCTCTAATATCCAAGTATGAATGTAACTAACAATTGAATTAAATTAAAAATTCAGAAGCAATGACGGATGCAATCATGGATTCTGAATTTCAAAAATTAAGGTCAAAATGGTGTCAGATTTCTTTTTGATGGATTTTCTATTTAAACACATGAAAAAAAACAATAAACTCTACTTTTTTTTTTTTTTTTTTTTTTTTTTTTTTTTAACAACTGGACAGTAGCCTAATTGTATGATCTATGTGTGTTCTTTATACCTGACAATCAGCTGACATGTCCTGGACTCTGAATCAGGGGGTTTACTAACAAATTAGTGATTCTAGCTTTGAAAGTAGTCATAAACATATGACTACATACAATATACAAATGCATGTTACCAATAAATTAATCTAAAGTTAAATCAATCAACAAACAATTATTTGATGAGGGTTTTTTTTTTTTTCAAATTGAGTTTTTGATTAATCTTAATATTCTTCTGTTCCAGGCTTACTTTGCTAGCTAATACCAGTGAGGTTCTGTTTAAGAATGAACATCGGCGCCGTCTACTGGATGGTGGCAATGCTACAACATAAAGAAATTCCTGCTAATCGGACTTTATCAATTAATTGGATTAAACAAGTTTTATCTAATAAACCATTAATCAACAAACCTAAGTTGATTATTCACATTCTTGGTAACAAAAGATGTAAAGTGATATTAAAAAAGTAAAAACAACAGCCACAACCCAACCCAGAAGCAAGACCCAGCGCTGAAGTTGAATACTTATTAATGTAAGCCACACTGCCTTGGTTCCATGATCTCATCTGCATAATCTGAAAGCATACATATACCGTGATCTCCACAGATCATTTGGCACGATGCAAAAGAAAAAACTTAACTGTGAGTAAGAGTTGTAGGTTTCATGTATAAGGCACAACTATGATCAGAAAGAGACTTGCGACAGTGGTTTCACACCCCCTCCCATGACTTTTTTATCATTACACAATATCCCCTAAACCACACTACTGGTTATTCAAACAGCTCCTTAGAGTCATGGTACAGAAAAGGTGACCTTTTATGCATAACTTAGCTTCATCCAAGTATTTATAAACTTTAAATTTTGATTATCACACCTAAGACATTTTATTAAGAATGAAGAAGATTTGTTCAGAGGTTCTGGATATGGTTCATTTTTGCACATGGATCTCACAACCAAACGCAGCAGGTATTGCCTCAACTAGGTATGTGACAAGTTAGAAGATGAATCATAAAACTGCCATAAAAATGTGATTGAGTGTAATACATAAAGGACTCAACGAAAAAAAATATATTTTTTTTTGTTCCCTGTGGAGGGCTAAAACAGGAGCAGTCTTCTAAATTCATTTATATCAACTCACCTCGCTCTATGTCAAAATTCATTTTTTGTGGCTTAAAACTTAAAACCTTTTTTTTTTTTTTTAAATAGTCTAGATGTGTAACGGATGAGCAGGTTGCAACTAAAATACGTAGTCTGCAGCTAAAAAGCTGGTTATTCAGGCATGCCTTGATCCTCTCCTAATGAGCTGATTTCATGCATGTTTTTTTGGTTGCCAAATTATCCTGAAACCTATGCAGTGTTGGCACTTTCATCTTAGGCTTTTAATTACAGAATAGCATTAAACCCCACTGAAGAGGAAATGTAAATGAAAATTAAAAACAAAAACAAATACTGGCAGTTTTTAGCTATTCTGCATTCTGTAAACTTCTGTATACATCTAAGACTGACAAATTAGAGCATCCAGTGATAAAGATGGTTAGTTTTAATGGTTTATCTTGTTTTTTTTTCAATCATTTTAGATAAAATAGCAAAGCACATTCTTCACTTCTTGTTTAATACTCATGAACTGCACAAGTTTGATTTTATGGCAAATTTAAAGTCATTTGTATCCTTTTGTTTTCTTTACATCCATCCTATAATGTTGCTGTGAAAATCCAGTCTCGTTTCCCCTTAGATGTGTCGCGATAAATTAGCAATTACAAGGGCGATATTCATAAATCCCATTTGTAGCTCCAATGACCAGAGATTAGCCCTGTTGATGCCAAATGTGAGTAGTGAGAGATGCGGCTGTCAATACAGGCGCCTAGCAAGCAAGCGTTGCCCTTTCTGGCACGTCATCCATCACTGGTTCAGCTCTGCTGCTGCAGCTGTGTCACTGTCCCCACTCTGACGGGCCACTGACCCCGCTAAGGACACAGCAGCAGGATGATCAGATGACACTCTGGGAAAAGACAGCCAGCATGGTTCTCCGACAAGGCAGAAAAACAAAAAAGACATGTCCTCTGCACAGTTAAATGGTTCTTAATAGAGACTTTGGAGAAATGGTTGGCTTTACATTTCTACCTTAAAGGAAAAGAAAATAGTTTATGGTGAGGGGAGTAAAGCTATTAGCCGCAAGAGGCTGACAGAGAAGGTGACAGGTGTTAAATAATTGGGAGAGGAAGGAGGGTGAATGAAAACCAGATGAAATCAAGGCTGGACAGTTTTCCACATTAATTACTTGCCATGCAGATTTCATGAACATGCCAATCATCTCAACTAATCGGCTGCTTTTACGATTCTTATCAGATGTAAATGACCCAGTGTCTGGATGTCAGACAGCAAAGGTAAGCCCCCACCGCCTCCAAGTGGATAATTACTGGAGGTAGAAATGCACAGAGAAACCAGATGGTGACGATTTTCCAGCTTGATCTGCCATAAAAAGGCTGCCAGCCAGTCAGGCATTTAAGTTTAAGATTCAACCCTTTTCACTCAGTGAACAGACCTAAACACTCTTTGGTGTGAAAGTTCTTGCTGTTTAACACAAGGTGTCTTAGACATCGAAGAGATATTTAAAACAAGTTAGTAGGATAGTTCGCATGAAGTTTAGCTACATAAAAAAGAAAAAAAAATAGTTAAAAAGGACAAATTCTGTCTGAATCAGCCTCTGTAGATGAATGAAAACCTTCCCATTCCAGTTTCTGCTGAATTCCAGTACAAGCAAACATCCTTAGCAAACAAAAGAGCCTGGAGGCTTGAAATAAAAATCCGGGATATCTTTCCCAATATCCTCCCTCAGTCAAGACATCATGTTTTAAAGGGACCCACGACTAGTTGAACATGTTACCTAAATACACTTTAATTTTCCAATTAACCTAAAATTGCCATTTGCTATACAAAAAATAATAATAATTACTTTAAAAAAATTACATGTTTTTTGTTTTATTTTTCACCCAAAAATATTGCCAATTTTCACCTGCACAAATCCTGCTGGGTTGATCTGTTAGGTCTTACAGGACTGGAACCTCCTAAACACAGAAAGACTAACATTGGCAGTTTTTTTAAACCCTATTACATTTGATTGGTGTAAATTTAGCCAATACCACGCTGCCTCAAAGTTTTTATGAGCCGTTCTAGACAAGATATCAGCTGAAGCAAACAAATGTCATCTGTTTGATCCTCCTCATATTCATTTCTGCTTGTTATTCCTACATGTTCATTACTTTCAATGCACTCTGGCTCAAACTGAAAAGGTTTAATGTTACTCATTGCTCTTTTTGCTGAACATACGTCTTTAACCCAGAATGCAATGCAGCATAACCAACATGACGACGTCCGTGTGTCAGTATTCTATTTAAATTTATCCCAACTTACCAGCTTACAGTATTGTTACTGCATTGTATTTATATTCAAAAACAAATCTTTCTCAAATAAAGTTTATCGAATTTGAATGAACTGTCTTTGTGAAGTGCCTTGAGATGACATGTGTTGTGATTTGGCGCTATATAAATAAACTGAATTGAATTGAATCGTTGCAACTAGTGATGGATCATTTTGGCGGATTTTGACTATCAGTAAATTTCTGCTCATTTTTATTTTAAATTTATGACTTGTTGTCAGTAGTTCATTAAATATTAAAATATTTTACAAGAAACTACATTTTCATGATACATGTCAAGGTTTGTGTGCAGTTTTTATTTCCGGCTACAAGAGTGTGAACTTTTCAGCAGATAACAGGAAGGCTAAGGACAGGAAAGTTTCTCAGTTTTATCCACTTGATCCGTCATGAGTTGCTGTTATAGAACTTACTGGAAAAGCTGGCAGTTCTTAGAAAATCTCTAGGGATACAAAAGACCACCTTCGGTTTAGTCTTCATAGCCATAGGTCAATAAAATCCACTGCAAAATCATTTTGTCTTCTTTTTACAATATTACACTGTTGTACAGAAGCTGTTCTTTCACAAAGTGGCATGACTTCATTTCTGTTTCTAAAATTAATAGCTAATAACCAGCATAAAGAGCTTGGGGGGAAAAAATCTTAAATACTATTCTTGTATCGTGTTATTGTTGCTCTGAAAAGGAAACAACAGGAATCGGGTAAAATCTGCACCGGCAGGTCAAAGCTTTACAGATTCAGACTCAGGCTGTGCTTGACTTGACAGTGCCTGCTAATTAGTCCTGCAGCGGTTATTCCTTTCATTTCCAAAAGGTAAATGCTATGAGCAAGCAATGGTGATGACAGATCAATTAGCAGCAGGAGTTGGAAGAGGCAACTGATCCTAAAGGAGAGCTGGCTCGCATAACTAAGAATAGTATTTACAATATTTCAAGAACAAATTATATTTAAGAACGAAAGAGCAGCAAATAAAATTAGTTTTACTAAGAATTGCATATAATCTGTGCATTTTGTGCTCTGGCAGCATTTCCTGCTCCAACTCATCTTAGATTGATCAAACAGGACAGAATCAGTGTTAAAAGCAGATTTTAACAACTGCATTCTATTCAGAGAAATAACCATGATTGCTGTACTTTTCTCCTTAATAGCCAGAACAAAAAAAATCTATGTACATACAAGAGGCAAAAGGGACCATCTGTGATCCCAATGTCAACAAAAGGTGGCGTGATATTAGCAGCTGAGAAATCATTACGTTGCTAAGCTATTTCCAATCTGGCATTGCAGTTGTATTAGCCGCTCTCTGGAAGGGAGGACTGTATTTTGCTCAATCAATAACTGAAATCATAATTCAGGCGAATATTCAGAGTGATGTACAGAAGCAGAGCCTAAGCTTGTGTGCTTTATTTCAAATAATCCTATTTGATCTCTCCAGAACAACCAAGTAATCCATCAAGTTTGATCACTCAGCTATTTAAAAATATACAATCTGCAGCAAGATGCAGTAAAACACAAAACCCACAAGTGTATTATAAAGGCACAAAGGCAGGTAAAGCAAAGAATAGTACTTTAAATATTTCAAGCAACACTGATAATTCTAGAAAAGATTCAAACCTAAGCAGCATCAAATTAATTTTACCGTACTCTCTTTCTAGGAATTAGTCCTTAAAATTATCCTAAAATATACAAAGAAAAGCTTGGATGAGTGCAAAATTAGACCAACTTTTCTACTATGTTATAACATATGTTATTGCATTTATATTTATACAATAGTGTTTTAAGAATTTAGGACAAATAGGAGAGAAAAACAGTAAAATAGAGAAATATATTTCAATTAAAGAGTAAAAGAACCCCCCAAAAGCAGGACCAAAAAGATCAAAACTTCCTCCAATCAACTAATTATCTTATATTTTTAATTGATTCTAGTTTAGCTATTGGACTTCCCATCAATAAGAAAACCAACTCTTAACTTCATCTCTACTCATTTATAATACAGCCAATTTGTTTTTATTACAAAAAAAAAAAAAAAAAAAAAGCAACAAAAAACAACCCTAAAGTCTGGACCTTTGAATAGGAACATGCACAGGGATCATGGAGTCCCTGCCTTGTGTGCACAGTCAATGTTTTCTAGAAATGACTGGAGGGGCGTGGCGGGAGGGAAACAGCGTGCAGCTAGCGTGTCTGCATTGACTTTGGCAGATCTCATTATCACAGAGGAGGAAGTTCCCCAAATCGATTGATGACCATGATGGACAGCCTTTTATGACTGGCTGTTGTATCACATTAAAGAGAGCAGCGAGGACAGATGGAAGGGAGCTACGTACAGTTAATGACTGCTTAAAATGATAGCACAAGTCATGTGTGTGTGTGTGTATATATATATATATATACACACACATATACATAGCAGCTGAGCAGTGAAACCAAAGCACTGCATGTCAAAGTGATGGCTACAGTTTCAAATAGAACTGTAGCAAACATCTCTGTACAGGCCTGCAGGCCACCAGAGGAAGCAATAGAAGCCTCAGGCCTTTTATGTACTGCACTGCAGTCAGCACTTCACTCGGCGCAGTGTGGGGACAGCAGCTCCTGCCAAAATCTATCCATGCCAAGGCCTGCCAGCTTGCTCTCCCCACCCACTCTAAGGGCCAGAGCGTGAGCGGTGGGGTGCCGGTAGGCGGGTGCAAGGTGAGGCTGGTGGGCGGGTGGCCAGGCTGGAGCTTCCTGACACGGGAACCCGCCTCACAGCAGGATCAAGCGAGCTGCCGAGTGAATCACTCCCTCTCCCACAAACTGAAGAGAGTCGGTGCCGGGCCAACAAGCAGACACTTTTAGGCCGAGACAAAAACTAAAAATATAGCTTTGAAAGCTTGGAACTCAGACTAAAGTTTGGCCAAGGTTGATTTTTTTCCAGGTGTATTTCAGAAAGTGGAAGCCATTATATAGATTTATTATCTAAAGAACTTTTCCCACTGAGTTCAGATTAATATACAGTTAAAGAAAGCTTGAACGGAAATTTGAAAAATATTATACAGGATTAATTAAATAATTTCCTTAATGAATAGAATAAAGAAATATAATGTTCTGTCAACATTTAGACAACCGAATGACTTGGTAATGTAAAAAAAAAAAAAAACAAACTCCAGCAACATTAAGAAACCAACTTCATTTACAGAATAACATTTCAGCCTCTGGTCTCTATCAGGGTCAACAGGTCGAAACGCTTTGGTCTGTTAATACAAGTTGGTTTCTCAGTATTTCATCACTGGAGTGTAAACCTCTCCATTCACATTTGATGTGGTTGAACTTGTGCCACGAAATCTTTTAAAGACTGCTGACTCTAGTAGAAAGTCAGAGATACCAACGGCAGGAAGGGTAAGCCACAAGAAGAAACAAGCTGATTGTTCAAGGTTCTGTATCCAAGCATATTTATAGAAAGATGAGTGGAAGGAAAAACTGTGGTAAAACAGCAGGCTCAATAAACAGGTAAGTGAGGGTACAAAAGCACTTTATAAGCAAAGTCTGGTCTAGAGTTTAAAAGATTTTCACTGTTGACTGTGGAGCAACAAACCAGAGAATCCGGGGCAAACAACTGTAGCTTTATGTCAGCAGCATCTTAACTGCGGTGAGAAGAAATAGGACAAAACTGCTGCTGCCTAGCCCAAAGTCCTCTTTTCAGATCATAGTCGATATTGCGTTTCATTTAGATTTCAAGTTAAATCAAAGTTTCTCAAGGTCCAGCATGAAGCTTCAACTCTCAGGGTTGTTTGCAGTTTATTTTAGCGTCTGTTTTTAGTTAAATGCAGACATACTGTGGACATCTAGCTGAGAATTTCTGAGCTCCTTGTGCATATCTCTGCAACAAGCTTTGTAGAGATTATGGGCTTTAAGATCAATGGTTTCAATGTTCTTGACTGGTCGATAACCTAGTGAGACCTAAACACCATGGAGAATCTATGGAATATTGTCAAAAGGAAGATAAAGCAACAACACGGGCAGAGGGCTGCCATCAGGGCTAAACCCCCAGGTTCCACTTCCTCGGTTTGTCCAGCTCACCTACGTCTGACGGAGAAACTCCATTATGTTAATTTGTGAGAATGGTTTCACATTCTCCTCGATTACTCTGAATGTCACTGTCCACAGACTCTCTGTCCTTCACCGTCAAAATACAGAAAAACCTCAATTTTCTGTTCTTCTCCACCTGGCTCCAGCATGACCTCTCACTCATGTTCTCTTTTGGCTTCAAAGAACTTTAAACGGAGCTTGACGGGTACTGCGGATGTAGTAGGTGTTACTTCATGGAGTCACAGGAGCAGTCTGCAGTGGAACTGATGGTTAGAGGAGCAGAGGATGTGGAATCAGCAAAGCCACAGGCTGCTGTCCATGCCATGCTGCAATGATGCAGCAGTTCAAGCAAAAGGAGCCCCAGCCAAGCACACAGAACATATGCAATACAATACATGAGCATATTTTTCAGTCTCGGCTTTTCTCAATAATAAGTCTTTTTAAATGGACTAATGTACATTTTAAGAGGTTTTGGGGTCTTTATCAGCTATACATAACAATTATGATGGGGATAAAACACCATTTGAAATGTTTGTGTGTGTAATGAAACTAAATCATATGTGGCTTTCCTCTTTTGAAATGAGTTACAGCAATAAACTGGGTTTTTACTAACTTATAAAACCACATTAGGCATTAATACTGGATTCAAGTAGGAAGTAAATGCATGCTTTAAAGGAAAAAAGAAATCCATCAGTCAGTCCTTAAGCTCCAAATGATGATCCTGGCCACCAGAACGGACAGAGGTATCTGAAAGTCAACATGAGCACCGAAGTAATTTTACACTTTTAGATTTTAGGCCCTACAAACCTGAGCTAGAGGTGAGCGATAGAGGCACAATCACAATCTTACCTAAATAAGCATATGCAGCAAAGATTTCTGAGCTCTAGCAAGCCACCCGTCAGAAGCTGGAACATTATCTCCAGAGTAAATAATGTCCTGGAGGACCAGAGGCTACCCAAAAATCGCTTTTTAGAAAAATAGAGCGCTGCCCCAGGCTACTAATATTAAAGCCTCAGATCCAATAGGAAGCTGAACCTTTGATCTGTTTAGGGTGCTACGTATTTGCATTTTATAATGAGATCAAAGGAAGGTCCAGGTCCAAAGCAGAAGGCAGCTCTGTACCTCATATCTACAAGCCCGTCTACTTACTGACGTTCCTATTATCAAGATCATGTATGAGCCATGGACCTCGGTGAAAAAGGAGAGGATTCAGAGTTTGTTAGGCAATCAACAGCAACCTAGATTCTCATCCAACTAATTTTTCTTTTCTTGTACACAGGTGCAGATGATGGAGAGGAAAAAAAAAAAAAATGAAATCATGCCAACAGCTAAAAATCTCTACGGTTCAAGAGCAAACATTTCAAGCATTTTTTTCAACAGCCTGAGAATTGCTTTAGATTTGCTTTGGCATTCTTCACCTGTAAGAAATGCAGAGGGGAAATAACACACTTTACGAGGAGTGAGCGAACGAGGAGTCGGGAGAAGGTTTGAGATGAGTGTAGAGGTCAACATTTAGGAGTTTTTTTTCTCTTTTTCATTTCTGCAGTGGTAGAAAACATACCAGAAAAAAAGTCACATATACTTCCCTTTTTTAAAATTTAAAATAAGCATTTATTTCACATTTTTTTGTCGGCACGACACAGAGCTACAAGTTGGAGCAGGACACCAGTCAGTTAGTGTTTTGTTCATTCTTCTAATCAACAGAAGTCCTGCTTTACATGCAGTTTCGATTTATATGGATTCTTCTTTAGCCATATAAAAAAAAAGTGAAAAAACGAAAAAAAAGGGGTTTTCATAACATCAATGAGCAGCTTTGGAGAATAACACTGAAACAATCTTACTTCAAATATTGTTGAAGTGCTATTCTTATAGTTTCTTTGTCACATTTCTTGTCCTGCAGCGTGCTGCTATAGCCAAAATATAGGTGGATCCCCCTCCCTTGCAGATGCTTTACGCAACATTTTCCCCATGAATTGTTACAGCTCAAATGGGTAAACGCAGATTACCATTGATGTAAGGCAAGGCAGCATTCACTATGACGAAGACCAGGTTCAAAAACTACTAACTCATTTGGAAACTTTAACCAACACATATTCACTTTATTCAATTCATACCAAGAGTTAACTTTTTGTTAGGGATTTTTCTTGTGTGTTTGAAATTTTTACTTGTTTGGAAATAAGTTCAATCAGAAATTCAGAAATGCAAATTCATGTACAGCATTTCCTTAGTTTTTCTAAGATCTAAAAGTTGATCTCAGTGTAGTTTCTGGGTCAGATTCTGTTGCATGTAATTGCTTTGAGATTGAAAAGACAGCGCTACAAATATTTAAAGTTACAAAAAGTTCACTCTATATTGCATTACAGGAAATGGCTGAAAGCAAATGCTTCTTTTTGTAACATGCATTTAGAAATCCTAGCATGCAAAGTACTGAAGCAATCTGGCAGATTTTCAGCGCCGACGTGCTTCACATGAAGGCCACTGAAGCTTCAACGTATGAGCTGAATCATGCAATAGGCTGCTGAGACAGATCTGCACAACATCATTCCAAGGCGCCTCCGAGAGCTGGAGAGGGTGTGAGGAAGATCAGCGGCTAATTGCTCGCTCATACGTGCCACGCAAATTTTCCACGCTCTTGCAGAAAAAAAAAAAACTAAATTTTTTTGACCTTGATGAATTATGTGCTTTTATTGACAGCACTTATTGATATTTCTTAAAAGCGGAGGCTAATGGAGTGGTGTTGAGACGATTAAATGGGTTGCTGGTGTCCAGATTAGCCAGGTCGCATCTCACAGGCACAGGCTTATCATACAGAACAGCCACGCTTCTGTGTGTGTGTGTGTGTGTGTGTGTGTCTAGTCTCAAATTGCTGCGAATGGCATCTCCAGGGGAACAGAAGAGTGATGACTACATTCGACCTACATTCACCCCACCCTGGTATGCTCACTTTCAACTAATTACACACTAACATGCATACTCAGTCTGGCAATTGTTGGAGTAATATCACTGTAAAGCTGCAAGGAGAATGCTAATACAACACATGCACTGCACAACAATACATTGTTTGGGTGCTGTGCTGGTTTAACATCTCTGAGCATGAGAAACATTTGCAGCTGTACAAGCTCTAAGTAACTTCCAGATGATTGGGAGGGGAGCATATCTTAAGGTTTGGATGAAAATCCTTAGAGCAAAAGAGAAAAAGAAACTTTAAGAACAAACTTATAGCAGCCGATGCCTATTCAGCAGATTTCATTCAAATATCTGTGCTGAGAAGAGCAGTGCACATTTCATACGTGCACATGGTTTTACTTGATTGAATTCTCAGAATAACTGAAAGGGAAAGCACGCTATTAACAAGAATTAAGAAAAGAAAAAAAATGGTGACGCAGGCTGCAGCCTATGAGCACATCTCCAAACTGCTCTTTCAGTTTCCTGAGCTGTACAGCATCCTGGTTAGAGTGATGTGGTTTTTCACACTTTTAATGTGCGGGGTATTTCTACATTTGCAACCCACATGTAGGCTAGAATCTGTCGATCTGTGCGAGCGATCACTAAACTAGAAAGCACTGGAGGAGCGTCAAGCTCCACCGCCACTGACTAATTTTGTGACTTACACTTTTGCAAAAGACCTCATTCCAATTACGTCAGTTCTTTCAGATGTATATATACACCCGACTGCACAAAGAATACCTCCTCCTTCCAGCATTACACATATATGGGTGAAAAGGCAGCAGTAGAGCCCCTAAAGTTTACAGATCAAACAGAAGCTATTGTTTTGCTACCACCACGGAGAAAATATTCAACATCACATTCACTTGTAAAGAGTCTGAAACCAAAGGATGCACCAGTTTTTAATGCTGTGATAATGAAATTATTTAGCAAAAGTAAATTTTACCCAGTCCATGTAAAACTGTGCAGTTTTATGAAATGTAAAAGATGACAACAAGTCATGCCACATTGTGGGGGCAGCGGGGTATGTTATAGCTCAGGAGCAATTAGTAAAAGGAATGAAGAGGAGGACAAAAATGGTGGAATAAAAGCTGAGAATAAACGCCATCATAATTTCCTTCACTGTCAGCACATCTGCTGTTGTCTGAATCTTTCTCCGAGTTCAGAAGTGAGGAACTGCTCTGCCTATCAACCAGGCAGTTTAGTATCTAATGTTTAAGTTCAGCCAACAAAGATGATGAGAACCATTAACTCTGATCAAAACCAGTTTATGGTTCTTAAAGAAGCGCCGTCTCATACCACCACTTTCCAAATGTCTATGCCACTTTGGTTCCAGGCATTTTGGTTAAATCATGTTGAATTCTTGTATTTAATATATGTGTTTTTCACTTCAACTTGGGCGTTTTGAATATTTAACATTAGATCTTGAAACCGGAGGTATGACATTAAGAATAAGAAAAAAAGGAAACAAGAAAAAAAATTGATAGAGCCAGGAAAGTGAAAGAAAAAAATTAAAGATCACGTTTGAAAAGGGTCAAAAGAATATTGGATGCCGAGAGGATTAAGAACGCAGTAGCATTTCAAATATAAAAATGAAGGCTGGCGTTCACATAAACGCAGTATAAAGCCTCCAAGTTCCTAAGTTAATGGATGAGCGATGGGAACTTCCGGCTGATGGAGATGCCGTAAAGAAATGCTTATGTCTTCTGATCACACCAGGTGCAAAAGATAAAAACTTTTCAGGCTAAAAACATACTAGGTAAACAAGATCAGCATATTGCTTTACTTCAGCATGACGAGGTTGGTGTTTTTGGTAAATCTCTGATGTTGGCCTCCTGATGGAACCATCCTCCTTTTATTTAAAGTTTCTATAAGTCTTTGGCTAATATTATATAGATCAGCTGTTTGCATATCTATATTGTTCTCCGTTTTAATATTATTTTATTAAAGCTTTTCTAACATAATAAGCAATCTAAGGCTCAATATCTGTATTGGTTGATTCTCGAAGCTGAAATATCTGTTACTGTACCAGGATTGAAACTGTTGTATTAAGACATCTGGAACCTTTAAGGTCTGAACTGCTGGTTCTGATTTTATTTGGCACACCTTCACTTTAATATGGAATATCTAACATGTCCTTATGAAAAGTTATAATCTTATTAATAAACAAACAAATGCTGATCTGCATGAAGCAATACTGTACTCAATCAATTCATAAACTAAGAAAGACAGTGAGGGGAACAAGGTGGAGAGAGCAAAGAGTCCCTGCCAGCAGCAGAGGTTTAGATTCTACTGAGGCTGAAATCTTTAATGTATAATGCTGTTGACCAGTGTCAGTAACAAATCAAATATCTTAAAAACTTAACTGTGTTGGGGCTTGACCATCAACCTGCAATGTGGATAAAAGTTTGAACACTGGGTGTCATACACTTTGCACCAAGGTCTGTCGACCAACCACTGTTGAATAAAAGGGAGCATCAACAGGCCAAAGTATACAGGAAACCTTTTAGCACTAAATATAACAAACTAGTGCACACAAAGGCAGGTGGCACACAAAGTACAGAGCTCAAATCAGTTTTAGCTACAAATGGCTGTAACTCAAATCAAGACAACACGCATGCCGGCAGATTACTGACAACTAAATAAGTAATGATGAAGGCAAAAGAGGAAACAACGGCTGCAAAATGAAACAATTAATTTCCTTACAACACACATTTTCACAAAAGCTAAAATCAATCCATCTATAGCAACACATGGTTTCTCCTCTCAGCCTAACCCCCCCCCCCCCACACACACACACACACACACTCACACAGGTCCACACAGTAGATCTTGTCGCCCAAGGAAATGGGCTTCATACATCTTGTCTGACTGCAATAAAGCAGAGCCTAAGATTCTATTTCCAATAAACGTCGACTGATTGGAAAACTCATTCTAATATCAATTTCCATCTGGGCCCTTTAAAAGGCAATCAGCATAGCTTCATCTCGGTATATCATGGGCTCCTTGAGATGATGACACAGCACTGGCTTTCTCCTGCATAATGGCCTTCTCCTATCAAGGCATCTGCAATGAATAATACCACCCCTGAATGGGCTATTTAGTCTGTGTTCACACAGATAGGGGCCACTTGTCTGAATATTAATCCAGGGTTCTGCACTTCATATGGTTCTCTCAGGGCTGCAGTATTTTTCATTCAGAGGAGTAAGGCACTTAGTGTGATTTGGCACACTTTCTTTCCCCTTCTAAGCTTTCTAGGAGGTGACAATGGTGATTACCAGAGAAGCTGCACTTTGCTTATGACTGTGCACCAAGAAAAAACAATGATTTGAGTCTGAAAATATCAGTTTCTATGATTCTAGAAACGCTGTCAACAAAATTTAAGTTCAACAGACAACTCCCACAGGTTGAAAGAAACTGACCATTCCGATGCATGACTACCGTTTGATCTAAACTCACCCGATGTTTAAAAACATTAGAAGTGCACCAATGAGGACGTTAATCGGCAGGTTTCATTGTCCCTTACCTTCCAGCCACTGCCCGCCTCCCTGTAGTAAGGAAAGTTATCACAGATCCACTGGTAGATCTCGCTCAGCGTCATCTTCTTCTTTGGCGAGCTGTTGATGGCGAACGTGATGAGGCTGGCGTAGCTGTACGGAGGCTTGCCATCCTTGTGCTGCTGCACCTCCTCCTGATCCAACGTGGTGTTGTGATCCAGTAAGGTGCTTTTCTTGCCCATGCCGGGCCCATGGGCATTCTGGGTGTCGGTTTTGCGGCTGGCCGCCTGCATGGTCAGCTGAGGAAGCCAGTCCATGGAGGTCAGGCTGCTCTCCAGCTCCGACGTCATGGTGACGGCAGGCTGGGCAGGAGGGAGTGGGGGTGGGGTGGGGAGGGGGGGAGAAGAAAAAAAAAAGTAGTCTGGAGGAGGTGGTTACTGTTGGTGCGTGGTTCAAAGCAGCCCTAGTGTGGGAACCGACAGGGAAGAGAGGGGACGAAATCAGGACTCGTTCAGCTCAGGACGTCAGCATAGCGTCTCCAGTAGGCCCCTGGAGAAACAGGAGAGAGACGCCATTATTAGTGGAGCTTTTATTTCAAGGAGTAAATTAAAGCTCAGAACAAAACATCTTATAAAAAGATACTGCAGCAATCCTCGCCCCAAATAAAGTCGCTTTGCATTTTCTCAACATCCCCCAACTCTCTTTGAAAAGTATCCTTATACTTTGCATGCTACAGATCACAAGCCCACCACTTTCTCCACCACTTGCTGCTCTCCGCGCTGACTCATAGCTGGGACTCCATCTGCACAGAGAGAGTAAATGCCAAGCAATTGTTTTCACAACTGCTGGCCAAATGGGGGAACGGCTCTGGAGGAATTCCGACTCTCTCGAGGGTAGTAAACCCCTTCTACATTTTATCCCTGCTGCTCGCCTGCCTGCCTGCCTGCCCGCCTCCTCCAAACAGAGCTTCTGTCGTAAACAAGCCAACCAGAGTTCTCTTGCAAACTGTTCTCTAAGCGTGTTTGTTAGCCATGTTGTGCAGAAGGCAGCCAGTGACAACCTGTCTCACTGTCCCTCTCGGCTCACTGCCATGCCGCTCCCAAAATAGATGATCCGTGTAGAGAGGCTAAAAGTTATGAACACAGGAATCAAAGGATACAAAGAAAAAAAGAAAAATCTGGGCGGATGACACTGCAGTCTGTCTGAAAGAGGGTTGAAGGGAACATTCTGAAGACGGAGGAATCCCCACTATGCTGTGGGATTTTTTTTTCTTTTTGTCTCACTTGACTAAACATGCTCACAAGTGTGTTTGTTAGCGTCAGCTTCAGCATATTCAAGTGCACCAGTTGGCTGTGAATAGCAACATTTGGAAACCAGTTCACTGTTCAAATCCTGAATTGTTTAGTTGCTTTGTGTGCAGGTCTACCCAACTATTGTAAGACTTACTTAAAATTATCTTTAAAAAGTCTGTAAAAGCAAATCTGGTTTATTTCAAGTAAAGCTGCAAAACTAAAATAAAAAAATGCCTATATAATAAAATAAAAAAAAAATTGTTATGAAAGACAGGAAGCTGAATGTAAACAAAAGGGAGTAGGGGAGGTAGTTTCTGAGTTTATCTAGAAGTGGCTGCAGTGTTATGTTAGCCTGGTAACAATTCAGCAGACGGCATCACGTGCAGCACTGGCAGGTAACACAGGTGAGCTATGCTGGATGACGACATGAACAAAGGCTTTCAGCTAACAGTTTATTATTCCAGGCTTACAGGGGATCATTCTTAGCAACTTGCCCAGCTTTGTACCAGCTGTTTTTAGAAAGCGCAACTATCCCCAACTTTTATTTCTGCCGTTCTGGCTGTATTTTGAGCCTTCCTGTATAATTTGAACGGCAGGTAGAAAAGGTGTTTAATTTGCTTTCTTACAGGTAGGTCTTAGGGAAATTTGCATATACCCACGGCTTCCTTCTGTCACATATGGAAACTTCCACACTTCCAGCTTTTAATTTTTTTTCCCTTTCTCATTCACTCGCTTTCCTCTTTTAGTTTGGCAATATTGTTATAGTATAAACATTTTTGGAACCTTGAAAACCTAAAGCAGAGCTTCAGTGTGTAAATATCTTACTTTAAGGAACAGTTACATTGCAAAATATTAAAAACTGCAGAAATATAAAACCAGCAAACAAAAGCGAAGAAAATGGATTTCTTGCCTTAAAACACTGTATTTTCAGCTCTAGATTTTTCGATGCTTGAAGCCCAACTTACATATAAATGCAAATAAATTACATTTATTTTGCTCATTTTTATATATATCTAACCAGCTGTTTCCCAAAACACTATACATTTTTTTTTTTTTTTTTTTTTTTTTTTTTAATAAATGGTACAGCTTACAGGGTTTAACTACAAAATTCTGCAATTTTCAAAATTCTAGATTTTTTCGCTACTTCTATTAGTAATGTTTTGTATATTTGGAATATTTCTGAGCATATATCCCCAACTTTTTGATTTTGTTTCAAAATCTTATGTGCATAAGGATACAAGTTACTGTCACTACTGTAAGGTCCAATCCTTTATAGAAAGGTTTGCTTAGACTTGTATTTTGACCAGAACCAATCTAAGGGGCAGTTACCCTGAACCCGACGTTGCTTAAAGCTAAAAAGTAAAACATTCCTTTTTGATTGCTGAATGAGTGTGCAGTCAGACAACAAGTAAACAAAAATAATGATGGCTACGGTGTAAAAAAGTGCAGGATATTTCTAGAACAGTACGAATGCTGAGGTTTGGCATTAAAACAATGAAATGGTATCTTATGGTGTCTCCAATTACCTAAATATCAACCTATTGGGATCACGATTTACTTATAAATATCGTTAACATGAGTTAAAATGTGGTTCAAGTTTAAAAACATATTTTGTTAGGTGTATTAATTATATCATTTTGCTTCAGTTAAAAACTGAATACAAACAGGATCATAGCAGCAGGATCAAAACAATAGTCACAAAAACAAACACCTGCTTAAATACATTTACTAATTATGACCGTTTGCATTTAGTACATATTCAACTTTACAGTTTTTGTACAGAAAAGTCACTTTTAAACTAGTCTAGGAATGAAATAAATAGAAAACCTTCCTTCTTATTAAAAATGGGATAAAATTCAGCTGTGATCATAAGGGAAAGATTTTTTTTTCCCGTTAATGATCTCCTGCAGTCTGATCGGGTATTTCCTGTCTTTGAATTCTGTCCAGCCTTGCAAAAAAAAGGCCTTCATCTTATAGTTCGTTTGTCCGCACTAACGGAGGACCTCGGATTGGTAGCAGCGCCCTTGGAATCCCCTGCTGTGAGACATCAGTTAAAAAGCATTAACATAAACAGTTCATGTTCAGATGCTGCCACAGGAGTTTATCCAATTTGGGAGTTCCTTATCCTTCCCGTTGCACCTAATCCCTACATAAATCTGCCAACTCTCTTTTATTTTACATTTGTTCCAGATAAATATTGTATGAGTATGAAGTTCAAGTTACTGAATACAAGCAAATGTTGGAGAAAAACAAGGTTTTGTTATTTAGCTACACTATGAATATATAATAATTGCATAGTGTGTTGGTGAAAAAATATGCCTCTGCAACCCTGATTGCAAACAGTCTGACTACAGAGGCTTCTTTTGGCTGCAACATCAAGCGCTAAAATGAAATTTGGTGAAACATTGAAGCAGCTTCTTGAGTCAAACATTACATGAGAATATTTTAAGTGTGCGCATCACAAAATATTGTGCTGAGATGGTGAAGTATTCTGTTTGGGTAATTTAACATTTGAACTGTCAGATAATCACATTTCCAAACATCCAAATTTGTTATACATAGTTTGCCTTTCATTTGTCAACTTAAAGAAAAGTGGCCATTTGGTTATCAGTACAAACTGTTGAAACCATATATAGAAATACTGTTTAATTTTACACAGGAGACTTTTCTCCCACTGCAGCACCAGAGACATGGTGGCAAACGGTGGCTAACAAAGTGCCACAGCTTTTATTAACCAGTATGTATTTAGCAACTATTTGCTAAAGGACAATGCAGGAGTCCGATTCAGACCATTCTGCTCCTCGTGCAAAAAAATATAGTCACTTTAAAGCTGTTCAATCAATTATTTGCAGCAGTTACACGTTTTATTTTCTAGCTTTAAACAAAAAGCTAACCTAAAGCACCAAATGATATTTTTGCAATTAATGAAGCATCTATTTTTTTATCAGACTAGCTAAAAGAACACTTTTAAGGTCCTGCCTCTCCCTTCTTACGCCCTTCAAATTTCAAATACTGCAGGTTAAAACTGCCTTATAACGTTTACCAAGATCCATGACGATAATAAATCCTTGAAAAAGTTTTTAAATTCCTTCCCCTCCTATATGGCCCTGGTTCTTCACTTTAGGTCTACAAGTATATCTTTAAAATGCAAAGATAAATACTCCAAGTGAAATTTCTAGAACAAGTACCTGCAAATAAAACGTCTGCATGCATTTGTTCTAAAAAATTCTACTTAAAACGTCTAAATGTCTAAATCCCTGCAATTGTTGCATCATTCCAGATTTTTCTCTCTGTAAGGTCATAAAAAAGATGCACCATTTTTCAATAATATTATTTAAACTTGCAACTTTATTTTTAAAAATTTGAAATGATGACACACCATAGAAACAATTTTCCTGCTAAGGAAATTAAATGACTAAACATGATCCAGGAGTTTTGTTCAATATATTTCAGGTCAAATATGTATTAATCATATAAACCTTTAGCATTTAGTTCGATCATATATAAAATGCATTCATGCAGTGCCATTATGTACATCTCTGTATCTTTAAACTCTGTTTTATCTTTTTTAAAACAGTGATAAAATGCAATCATTTCAAAATATATTCCTGACCACCTGATCACTAAGAATGAGAGGATCAAGAAGGCAGCGAAAACGAGGAGCCAACTGTAGGTGATAAGATTAGCACAAGGATTGATGAAAAGGTCCAATTCGTGGACACACATGCTATTTGGTCCTTCATGCTAATGATCCAGCTGCTACATAATCCATGGGGCCAACATGCCGCCTTCATTAGAGAACCTTGGGCGGATGGCAGTAATGATAAGGCGTGACACGAGTAGGCAGTTAGAAGGCCCCCCTGCTGCCTTCATTACTCAGACTGGGGTACAGTCAGAGATGGAACAGGCACAGGCCTGCTGCTACATCAGGAGGGACGGTCCAAGAATGTTCACCAGTGGGTTTGTGGGTGGCCACAGTAGTGCTCGGGAGGGAGGTCGAAAGATAATTAAAGATAGGAGTGACAGATCGCTACAAGTGCTGCAAGGGTGTGTGGGTTTAGCAAAAATCTGAGCCGGCAGAGAGCAGAAAGAGGTTGGTGTCCGAGTTCCTGCCATGAGCCCATGGGAACAGAGACTGAATCACCATATTGATCTGCTTTAGGAAAGTGTGTTGCGTCATAGCAGTCATAAAGGAAAGGAAAAATCTTTTTTAATCTACAATTTGTTTTCAGGACAGGGCTGCGAAATACACTAAAGCAGGGGAGGGGAAAACAATAATCCTTAAGGGTTTGCTGGTAGATTTAGCTCCAAGTAAAAAGCTATTTTTTTTTCTTTTAATTCTTCACTGTCAAAGTTGTTGACAGGACTCAAAAACACAGCCGCCAACAAAACCCTGACTGTGACTGGGTTCTAGTCTGAAAGAGCTTCGATCAGAGCAGAGCTGCTTTACCTGTGTCAGATCATCTCAGTAAATACTCCCCGATGAAGCAATAAGATAAGCAACAACCAGGGATTACTCAACTAAACACATTACATCAACTGGACCGTGTTAAGCAAGGATGTCCGGGGAGGCGAGTCAGCAACTGCGTCATAAAAATCAGTGCTGCTCCCCTCTCTCAGCTATTGCAAAATTGATGCATCTACTTAACATGTACTTAAAATTTTAGTACCCATAACAACACGCAGCCCCAGCTGAGATGAATATTTCAACTGAAGAGCTGCTACACATTGTGTGAGGACAATACCCAAACACTGAAGTCTAACAGAGCTGAGTATGGGTTGAAGTCTGTATTCCTGTTTTGCATTTTGCAACATTTGCAGGTCGCAAAGTTAAATAATAGCACCATCAAATATGTCCCACACATGAAAATCAGCGCATTATTCTTTAAGAGAAAATAGTGTAAGCAAAAACAATCCTCTGTCATGCAGTGCATCGTCGTGAAACCCTTTCGATTTTGAGTGGTTATGCATAAAAATAGTTCCTGTGACTAAACAACATCAATAACGAACCACAATTTATAACGAAAAAAAAAAAAACAAATTATAAGATAGCGTACACACACGCTTAATTGTCACCAGATACAACTTTTGTGGTAAAAGAAGAAACTTTGACTGAAAAAAGGGAAATACTTAATGAAGCAAAAGTAAGGGAGTCCCACTAAAGGGGAAGTACGTCAATGAAATTGGTTTTACTGAAACAGAGATAATTTCCTTTATTTGAAACCACAGTCTAAAGTTTCTAAGGAGTTTGAACAAACGTTATGTACAAGTATTGGTACAACTGTTCACTAATGAGATAGATACTTGTGAATTACTCAAGTGTTGCCAAAAACAACAGCCTTCAATGTGGGATTTATTCTCCACAATTAAACAGTGCATCAGTTAAAAGATGTTAAACAACTTAAGTCGTTGGTACATCTGAGTCACTTCAACTCAGTGCTTCTCTGCAAAAAATGCATTTCACTGATGTAGTCAATGGTTACTCTTTGTTTGGAAAGTAATGATTCAGTCATTCTTGCCTTTTTGTTGAGCAAGTTAGCCGATCCCCTGGTGATCGCTGCCTCTCTACTACAAAGCAGCATTACTTCCAATCATCATTGTAAACAAGTTAAAGTTGTAGTAACTAATCAGTTCAAGATCAGAGTCTGAAATGTTTCATTTTTTAAGCTCTGATCAGTTATCAGCCACTCAAAAATATATATTTTTTTAATTTCTGCATAAAATACTTGAAACAGGTTTGAATTATTATTTTGGTACTTAAATGCAACAGGGTGCTCTTTAATATACATTATATATGCACTTGACTTTTTGTTGTTAGATTAAACTACCTAAAAACACAAACTAAATCTACAAAAGCTGTGAAAAACCTGTTTGGAGTCTGTTATTCAGCAGCATGGCTGTTCCTAAACCCATGTTTGTCCTCATGTGCACTTTCCATGTCTGAGATACAATCTGTGGTCGGATCTCTATAAAAAAAACATCTGCAAACATTGAGTCACTGAAAGAGTGAAACATAAAACATAGACTGTTGATTTCTTTGTCCAATATTTCACATTTGCATATTGAGAAGAACAAACACTCATTTATCTTCATATGTGTAACAAATAGTTGAAGTTGAAGAGTTAAAGCAGAACATAAAGCAGACACAGCACTCGATCACCTGCCTGGACATATTAAACCAGTTTAGCTGTAATGTGGAAAGAGCATCAGGAGCTCCATGTCACATGTAGTCCAATGAAGAGTGTCAGACGCCACAGTAAGTGTGGGTCATTTATTAGAACATCTGAAATGTGTTTGACCAGAGTTTTCTACTTTTGTACCAAACAACTAACAATTCTTTTTCTTTTTAAGATCAATCATAACTTACTAAAAGGTGCTAAATTTTAGTTGTTTTTTTTTTTATTGTTTTCATGATACAAAATTGAACCCGAATAAAGCAAAAACTACACATTACAGACTAGAGCAGCCATGTTTATTCAGAACATCTCAATATGTCAACTACACATGCCAGCGCCTCTCCAAAAGCAGGATATTCATTGCAATCCATTGTATCAAATGCAGCAGGGGGCAGATTACTATATGCTGAGTGACCTCTTCGATCAGGGCGTCTCATCCCTCATCCATATGGTTCCCATCAGAGCCTTGCAGGCTGATCTGACAGAGGTTCAACCTTTATATTAATGAAGATGTGACAAATATATCTGGAAAGAGACACCAAAGATGCATCAACCCCATCATAGTTGTTCCCACTAGAGTCGCTCTTTAAAGATCAG